>VWYP01021712.1:0-13807 GCA_013400435.1 Pycnonotus jocosus
ACAATGTTTGTCCTCATCTTCCTTGAGAGCCCTTTTAAAGCACTGCAGCTCTTCTGCTGGATCCTGGCTTGGAAATGCAGTGGCACATCCATCCTTTGTGAAACAGGGGCTGTTCAGGCCAGCCTGGTTTGGGGCTCTGGGGAAGGGAGGTGTGTTAATACCACAAATCTGGATATTTTATATCTGACCCCTATGCTGGGTCAGAAACGTGAGCAGGGCTTGGCTCTTCTGCTTCCTGCCCCATCCCTGTTTGCCCCAGTCCACCTTGGAGGGGCTCAGAGGAGGGATCTGTGGCACAGCAGTTGTTTTTCCATGCCTGTGAGCACAAAATTCCTCGTTGGCCCCAATTCCTGGGGTTCCACAGGATGCTCAGCACCCAGCTGCCCTCCCTTGTGTGAGCAGAGTGAGACCTGAGCATGGTGCAGCTCTGGGTGGATTCCTCCTCAACCTTTTGGAAGGCTGAGAGCAGTGCCTGCCTTTGCAGAGAACAGCCAGGAAGCAGCAAAATTAATGGTTTGACCAGAGAGGATTTTCCTCCTTTTTTTTTGGGAAAAAAACCCCTCCCTGAGCCCCAGCACTTCCAGGAGATCCTCTGGACACTGGTGTCTGTCCAAGGGTGGTGGGAACTCTGCTGGTGGTGCAAAAATCCCCAAAACAGCCCTGACACCACCGTGATGGGCTGGTACAGCAGAAAATTGGGAGTGTGATGCATAACAGCAAGGAGCTGGGAAGAGGAGGAGGAGGAGGAGGGAGAGAGAGAGGAGAGGTGGGAAGAATGGCAAAAAAGAGGGAAAGCACCTGGCTTTTTAGCCCTCTGTGCCCTGGGATGGCGCCAGAACGCTCAGGGAGGGAGCAGGAGCGGCTCCTTATGTGTTTTAAATTAAAACCCGATGCACACAGAATATCCTGGCAGGGAGGGATGAAAATTTAATCAGTACCAGGAGCTGTGAGAGGCTCGGCGGTGAGAACAGCCCGTGATGCCTCTGCAGCTATTCCTGGAGGGTCCTGGCCCTGAGAGCAGGCAGGATGGGATCAGGGAGGGTTCAGGGATGGGCTGAGGATGGGCACAGGATGGGCTGAGGATGGGCTGAGGATGGGCTGAGGGTGGGATCAGGGATGGGATCAGGGATGGGTTCAGGATGGGCACAGGATGGGGTCAGGATGGGCTNGGGATGGGTTCAGGGATGGGCACAGGATGGGGTCAGGATGGGCTCAGGATGTGCTGAGGATGGGCTGAGGATGGGATCAGGATGGGATCAGGATGGGTTCAGGGATGGGCTCAGGATGGGTTCAGGATGGGTTCAGGATGGGCTCAGGATGGACCCAGGGATGGGGTCAGGATGGGCTCAGGATGGGCTCAGGGATGGGCTCAGGATGGACCCAGGGATGGGGTCAGGATGGGCACAGGATGGATTCAGGGATGGATGGACCCAGAGATGGGCTCAGGATGGGCTCAGGATGGACACAGGATAAACCCAGGTATGGATGGACCCAGGGATGGGGTCAGGATGGGCCACCAGGGGCTGTCAAATGTCCCCAGCACTGGTGACCCTTGGCACAGAGCCCTCTCCTCCTCCCCTCTCCGAAATCCTGCGTATTTTAAACAGAGACCATGTCAGAGAAAATTCAGAGAGGAAGCTCCAGGTTCCACCCCAAAGCTTCAGACCCTTCCAAACTCCCAAAATGAGCTGTTCTTCCCCCCAGAATGGCTCCAGTTGGTGCCCGTGCTGCCAGCCGTGGGTGCTGGAGCCAGGCACGTGTGGCAGCCAGCCTGCTGTCCCCTCTCCCTTTTGAAACTCCACTTTCCCTGCACTCAGCAAAGCCAGACCCACACCAGCTTGCCAAATGTTCCTGCCTTTTTTATTTTTTTTTAAATTTTATTTTTTTCCCTTCTTCCCCTTTTTCCCTCTCTGTGTGTGTGTGAGAGAGAGAGAGATATGAAATGACACAGCAAGAAACAAACTGTGTCTGCTGGATCCCGGCGTGTTCCATCAAAATCTCCCTGCCCACACCCTCCTCCCTGCCCGTGCAGGAAAGTCTCACTCCAAGGAGATCTGCTGGGAGCACTGGAGGAGCTCAGAGCTGCCCTGGCACCCTCAAGCACCTCCAGGCTCAAGGGTGGGAGGTGGCACAGGGGTCTCAGCACTGCCTTGCTCATCTTTGCCAAGCCCAGGGCTCGTAATTAATTCCATCAGCAGGTTTGGTGCTGGGAATGGCATTGGGGAGCTGGTTCTGTTAGGAAGATTAATCCACAAACACCAGAGGTTGATGTCCAAAAAGGAGACAGAGGAGTCTCTTGACTTTATTCCAATAAAGGGAAAGGCCATGGGGCATTTCCCCTGGGGTCTCTCAAATTTTTGGAGCACTGGAGGAGCTCAGAGGGGCTGCTGGAGGCACCAGAGCTGCCCTGGCACCCCCCAAGCACCTCCAGGCTCAAGGGTGGGAGGTGGCACAGGGGTCTCAGCGCTGCCTTGCCAAGCCCAGGGCTCGTAATTAATTCCATCAGCAGGTTTGGTGCTGGGAATGGTGCTGGGAATGGCACTGGGCAGCTGGTTCTGTTAGGAAGATTAATCCACAAACACCAGAGGTTTCTGTCCAAAAAGGAGACAGAGGAGTCCTTTGACTTTATTCCAATAAAGGGAGCATTTCCCCTGGAGTCTCTCAAATTTTTGAAAGATGCAACCTCCTTTTTATCCCAATTTCCTGGCCACATTTCCCTCTCTCTTCCCACATTGCCTGAGGGACTTGAGAGCTACAGACTTCCCAAAGTGCCCAATACCTAAAATTCCCCTTTAATGCATAACCCCCACTTTTAATTTTTAATTCCTATGGATTTTATGCATTTTCCCCATTATTTCTTTCACTTTTCAATATCCAATTTCGTTCATCAGCAAACCTCACAGCTTGTTTGTCAAGGCAAAAAATTTCTTTTCCATTTGTCTATCAGTGGAATCCTTCCCATTGTTTTTTTTTTAATCTCTCAGTGCTGGTTTTATCTATCAGGAGACTTTGTGAAGATGAGTCTGTCATTGTTCTCAGTCCCAAACTGGAAAATGTGCTCCAGGGATGGGCTGTGGGGCTCTTGGGGCCCATGGGTGAGGTTGGACAGTGAGAAGCTGAAATTTTGGGGAGCAAAAAGTGGAGGGATCCCAGTGAGGGGTGAGGCACACACAGGGGCTGGGTTTGTGCATCGATGCTGGGGCACCTGGGTGTGATTTTTGGTGGTTTGGAGTGGAACAGCACCAAAATTGGGTCTCTGTGCCTGTTCCAAATATTTTGAAAACGCTTGGTTTTCAGCAATGCTTTCTAGCAAGGCAGGTTTGGGTTTTTTTTTCATTCCGTTCAGGAAACACGAAAATTAAATTCATCCTAGCCTTCTCCTGCTTTCCCTCTCTGCACACACTCAGAGAGGAGATCATGCTGAGCTTTGTGTCCCCTTTCTGGCATCATTCCTGCCTGTCCCTGGCACCCCAGAGCCAGTGAAGGGCACTGCCCACCCTGCCTGGACACCCCGAGGATGTTTCCCACCCCTGGCCAGCCTTGACCCTTGCAGAGGAAATGCTCCCATTTCCTCATTAACCTGATTTGGGGAAGCAAAGCATTTCCATTCAGCTCTTGTCCAGTGCCAGGGTGGCTGATGGATCCCAGGCAGGGAGTGAAGCACGGCCCTGCATGCAGCAGATTCAATTAGTGCCATTAAAGGGAACAGGGAGATCTGTTACAGGGCTGGGGAGGGCAGCAGAGGGTGTCAGGGTCTGCTTAGAGCAGGGAATCTGCCAGGAGGCATTTTTTTTTTTATAATTAATTTATAAATTAACCAACTCTCCTTTGGCTGGGCTGTGTGTGCTTTTGCAGGGAGGAGCAGGGTCACGGGCTGGGGGGTGATGCTGGGGGTGTAGCTCTGATTTTGCACATCTCAGACTTGCTCGTGATATTAAAGCAAAAAGCCTTCTGATGTTTTGGAACTCTGAGCTGAGTTCCCAAAGCCTTTTTCATGGAAATAAGAAATGTTTACATTCCTTGGTTCTGATAGAATATTTGAGTGATTGGTATGAACACCAATCCAAGGGATGGGATGTTCTGCTTTGGCCAATAATTGGCCACCTTTGTACAGTGGATAGAAATGGAGTCAGAAAATCAGAATAAAGAGATTTTTGCATGCTGACTTTGGACCTGTCTGCCTGGTCCTTTCCAAACTCCAAAAAACAAATGCTGCACCCCAAAAGAGGTGCAACACTGGGGGAACATCAGGGTGTCACCAGCAGGCAAAGACCATCAGAAGGTGCCAAGGCAAAGATTTGGAGCTCAAATCGTGGTGGTTTTGTGTTGCTTTTTGGGGTGCAGCATTTGTTTTTGCAGTTTGGAAAGGACCAGGCAGGACAGGTCTGGAGTCAGCATGCAAGGATTTTCTTTATTTTAATCTTTTGACTTCATTTATATAGATTGTACAAAAGTGGCCAATTCTTGGCCAAAGCAGAACATCCCATCCCTTGGATTGGTGTTCATCCCAATCACTCAAATATTCTCTCAGAATAAAAGAATGTAAGCAATTCTTATTTACATGAAATGGTTTGGGAACTCAGCTCAGAGTTCCAAACCATCAGAAGGCTTTTTGCTTTAATATCAAATGCAAGTCTGAGATGTGCAAAAACAGAGTGACAGTTTTGCACCCAGTGGAGCACCAGAGCACCCCAGAAATGCTGAGGAAGGCAGGCACAGCTCCCTTTGAGAGATCTTTGAGATCCATGGCCTTTCCCACCTCTGTGTGGATGAAATCCACAATTCTGCTGCTCCTGCAAAGCTTTGGCTGCCCACAGGTGCCCAGGCTGGTGAGCAATGGCCATCAAGGCTCCCTGCACAGGCTGAATCTGCTCTCTTTTTTATTTTTAACCAGGGGAGACTGAGTTTGGGGGGATTTATCGAGGTTTTTCCCCCCCTCCCTTCCCCTACAGCAAAGAAATCCTGAAGGTTCCCCTGCTCTGCAGCCCGAGGGAGAGGACGTGTGGGCTGTGAGCTTGTGCTGTGCATTCAACTCTAGGATATATTTAGATTTTCTTTAGATTTCTGCCCCATCCCCCCAGGTGAGACCTGCTTTTGCAGCTTCCTGTGCCTTTTTCTGCCCTTTGAGAGGGGGGAAAAAAACCCTGAAAAACCTCCAAAAAAACCAAACAAACAGCACAAGAGCTGCCTAAAGAATAATCTTGTGGTTTGGGAGTTGAGAAGCAGGAGCTGGTGGGGGTTTTTTCCCTCAGGAGGGTCCTGAGGTGCCTCTGTGGTGCCATTTATGGGCTCAGAGGGCTTTTCTGGCAGCCTGGGTGGTGCTGTGTGCTGGGTTCTTGGTCTGGGGGCCACACAGGATTTTGGGGGGTGGTGGGGTGCACAATGAGAAGGAGGCATTGCAAAAGGGAAGGGAAAAAGCAGCAAAGATTTGGCCCTGAGCAGCTCCTCTGTTTCCCAAAGGAGTAAAAAAAGGAGCTTGGGTGAGTGATGGGAGCTGCTCAGCCGTGCAGGGAGCAAGGCAGGAACACGGGAAAAATTCATTAAAGGACCTGGTGTAATTCAGGGATTAAAATTCCTGTGTCCACCCTGAATTCTGCAAACAACAACCTCCTGGTACCTTCAAAAAAGGGGAAAAAAAAACCTGTGGGAAGGCACAATTGGATGAACTACTGCCCACAGAGGGATGTCAAGAAGAAATTATGTTCCCCAAGGAATGGGAAGAGAGGTTGCCCAGTCAAGACAACGACACCTTGATGCCAAAAAAAAATTGGGAAGTGCTGTGAGGGCCATGGCAAAGCTGTGTTGACCTCCTGGAGGAGCAATGAGCAGCTCCCCACCTCTGCAGACAGAAGCAAGGCTCGGGTGAAAGGACATCTGGAGAGATTTGGGCACGGGTGGACACATCAGCCACGTTTTGGGCAGCACAGAGTGACAAAAATGTGTGACACCGTGAATGAGGGCATGGCTGGGACCACCAGCCTTCCCCCCTGAGCTCAGAGGGAGCTGGCACACGAGATGGCAGGGCTGGTACAAAGTATTTTTAACAGCTCCACCGAGTTGGGGGAGGCACCATCTGACTGGAGAGGAGCGAATGCGACGCCTAAAATTAAAAAAAAAAAGAAAAACAGGGGGAGGAAGGGAGGGAAAAGTGAGGGAAAAATAGGACTGAGAGGCTGACCTCGATCTCCTGCCACCTCAGAAGGGGTTTGGGAGGAGAGAGAGGGAAATGAGGCACGGGTTTGGCCGAGGTGGGGCACGCCAGGATGACCTGGAAGCGTCCTGGAGCTGCTCCCGGTAGTAAAAGGGTTTGCTGTGGGAAAGTGGGAATGGGAAGAGGGAAGGGGGAAGGGGGTGAGGAGCTCTGTGGGGCTGGTGGGGAAGTGAGCAGGGCTGGGGTGGCGTTGAGGGGACACAGGGGGTGTCATTGACTCGTGGGGATGTGTCAGGGGTGTTCCTGCCTCCAGCATCCAGAGGGAAAGTTGGGAAGTGCTGTGAGGGCCGTGGCAAAGCTGTGTTGACCTCCTGGAGGAGCAGTGAGCAGCTCCCCACCTCTGCAGGCTGGAGCAAGGCCCAGTGAAAGGACATCTGGAGAGATTTGGGCACATTCCAGCTGGAGGGACAGAGGCTGCCACCCTGGGCTGGGAGGAATTTGGGGGCCAGGGGAGGAGGTGTGGGGTTCAGTGAGGAGTGGGAAGCCAAGTGCTTGGTAAGGAGAAGCAGAGATCACTCCTTGGAGCTCAGGGCTTGTTGGCTGGAGGAGGAGAGGGTGACATTGGGGTGACATTGGGGTGACATTGGGGTGACATTGGGGTGACCCACGGGACAGGGGTGTCAGGAACCCTCCCAGGAACGAGGAGGGAGGGTGGTGGGCAGCATGTGGGGTGGTCAAGACTCCGTGGCATGGTGCAGGGATGGAGTGTGACCCATCAAACTGCTCACCCAGCTCTCCTGTGTCCAGCAAGGATGAACTGAGCCCAGACTGGAGCAGGGAAGGGGCTACTGGATAAAATAGGGCAGGAGAGAACTGGGAGAACCTGGCTTTGGCCAGCAAAGCAGAGGCTGGAGATGGCTGGGATTGCTGTCTAGAAATAGATCAGGGTGGAGACAGGAAGGGAAAGAGCTGTTTCAGCCAAAGGCCAGTGCTGGCAAAAGAAGGGAGTGGTGTAGGAAACGACCACAAATAAATTCAGGCTGGAAATTACAGCAGCATCTGCTTGAGGAGGCTTCCAGTGGGGATGGTGAGGTTTTGGCAGCCTGAGTGGCTGAGCAAGCACCAGGTGATGGTCTGGAGCCACTGGGCATCCCCAGTTCCTGGGTGTGTGGGGAGCATTGGGATGTGCCCTGAGAAATTTCATGTCGGGGTTGGGGGATTGTTGTGGCTTTTTTGGGGGTTGCAGCATTTGTTTTTTGGAGTTTGGAAAGGATCAGGCAGGACAGGTCCAGAGTCAGCATGCAAAAATCTCTTTATTCTAATTTTCTGACTCCATTTCTATCCACTGTACAAAGGTGGCCAATTATTGGCCAAAGCAGAACATCCCATCCCTTGGATTGGTGTTCATCCCAATCACTCAAATATTCTATCAGAACCAAGGAATGTAAACATTTCTTATTTCCATGAAAAAGGCTTGGGAACTCAGCTCAGAGTTCCAAAACATCAGAAGGTTTTTGCTTTAATATCAAGAACAAGTCTGAGACATGTAAAAATCAGAGCCACAGGGGATGCCAGCAGAGCTGGCACCAGCCAGGAGGGCCCGTGTGGCTGCTGGTGGCAGTGCTGTCCCTGGGGCTGCTGGTGGCAGTCTGGGTGCTTGGGGCCATCCCTGAGTTCACTGCTGTGTCCTTGAGTGTGTGGGTTCACAGCCACAGCTCCCCATTCTCCCCCTCTGCCCCAGCACTGCCCCTCCTGCAGCTGCTGGGTGCAAGCAGTGCTGTGATCTCCCAAATCCCTTTAAAAAAACCTCTCCAAGCCCCTTTGCCTCCACTTCCAGAGCAGCCAGGCACTCAAGGTTGGGGTCACAGTCAGCCCATGCCACCAGAGTCCTGCCAAGCCCCTGCCTCAGCTTTCCCTGCTGCGAGCCCCTGGTGTCACCAGCTTTGCTGTGCCTGAAAAACAGAGAGGGAAGAGGTGATTTGGGCACTGATAACCCCGGGAAAACTGCCCATTTCCCCCCTTTCTCTGCTGCTGAGACAGCTAAAGATAACAAGACACCTTCCCCCAGAACTGGGCTGGTGATGGGGAAAGAAACCTTGTTCTCCCGTAGGAGAGGATCCGGCCTCTTTTGCATTCCCTGTGACGAGGACCTCGGGGAAAGCCTGTGTGGTTTTTTTGGGCAGGAGCCAGTTTCAGAGGCAAGCAGTCCTGCCATGAGTGGCAGGTACCCAGTGGCATCTTGGCAGGGAGCTGAAGCCCAGCCAAGCCTGGTCTGAGGGTTGCAGGATGCCTTGAGGATGGATGCCACGGGAGATGGTGCTGTCACCGTGGCCTGGGTGTCTCTGCAGGGATTCCCCTGCCTCGTTCCTTCCTCCTCTGTCCTTGCTTCTCTCATGGCCCTAAAGAAAAGGGGATGGGTGTGAATTGGGGCTCCTGAAAGAGCAGGATCTTGAGAGGATGTGTGTGGTTCTCCTAGCACCAAAGGAGGACAGCAGTGAGTCCTTCCAGAACCTTCCAGAGCCCTTTGTGTCTGAGATCACTGCCAGCAAAATCCTCTGTCCCAGTGCTGGGGTGTGCTGGGTGTCCCCATCACCCTGACACCGAGCCCAGGGTGTTGGGGACACCCAGATGAAGTTTTCACTGGAGGAAGACTCCGGCACGGTGATTTTCCTTCCTGGGAACCGCGCTTCTCCCGTTGCAGAGCCTCGCCTCAGCTCCTGGCCGACCAGGAGACGTGGTGCCAATGACTCAGATGAAGATGAGGGCTTAATTAGCACAGGGAGAGGGGGGAAGAGAGAGAGAGAGAAAAGAGAAAGAGCCTTTCATTGCAAGAAGATTGATACCACCTCCCCCAGACAGTCACGTTCTGCAGCATCACCCTCAGCCCGGCGTCATGTGCACCGTGCCTGACACCAGAGGACAAATGGGGCCTGGGAGAGGGACACAGGGGCACTGCTTTATTAAAACCTCTGGTGAATTAATGTCTGGAGGCACTGAGCAGGGCTTTGCAGCTCAGAGCTCCCGTCTGGTCTCAGCTCCTGGGCTCTGGGGGATGTTCCTGTTGGTGGGAGGGTGTCTGCAAGGTGCTGGTGGTGATGCCAGGTGTCCCACCATGCATGGAGGGCCAAGCATTGGCTGCCTCTTCTTTAGATGCCACCTTCCCTGGCCTTAAGGCACCCTATAAATCTGTTCTCAGCACGCCCTGCTGCCGTGGGGCTGCTTTGCCCCCGTCCTGCATGGGAGCCCTGAATCAAACTGCTGGGGAAAACATGCTCAGGGTGAGCCCTCGCCCTCAGCACCCCACTTTTGGGCTGCAGGACATCACCCCCAGGATGTGGTGTGGTCAGCCTGGAGCTATGCAGTGAACATACCCTCCCTCTGCCCTGCTGCTGCTGTTGAAGGTGATGTCACACGTGTGTGTTTATTTTTTCTCTCCCCTCCAGACCAATGATGCCTTAGGAGCCACCTGGAACTGGCTGTACTTCATCCCCCTCATCATCATCGGATCCTTCTTTGTCCTCAACCTCGTCCTGGGAGTGCTGTCAGGGTAAGCAGTGTGGTCATTCCCTCTGAGCTGTGCCTGTCACACATCTCTGGCACCTCAGGCTGCTCCCTGTGTCCCTCCTGTGGCTTTTGGGGTGCAGCATTTGTTTGTTGGGGTTTGGAAAGGACGAGGTAGATGGGTTTGGAGTTACTATGTAAAAAAATCTTTTTTATTTTAATTTTCTGACTCCATTTCTATCCACTGTACAAAGGTGGCCAATTCTTGGCCAAAGCAGAACATCCCATCCCTTGGATTGGTGTTCATCCCAATCACTCAAATATTCTATCAGAACCAAGGAATGTAAACATTTCTTATTTACATGAAAAAGGCTTTGGGAACTCAGCTCAGAGTTCCAAAACATCAGAAGGCTTTTGCTTTAATATCAAGAGCAAGTCTGAGACTTGCAAAATCAGAGTCACACCCTCCATCCCCTCCATCCCTCCCTGCCCCATGGCAAGGGATTTCTCCCTGGCTATGCTTGGTTCTTTCTCTCCCTGGAGAGCTGGCAAAGGAACAGCCTTGAAGACATTTATTATCACTGTTATTACCTCACCTCGATGAAGATCTTGTGCTTTTGATCCCCTGGGGCATCAAAATGGTCACTGGGGATCTTCTGGCTGCTTGGGACCTGCACGTGGGGAGAGGCACGGGGAGGGTTCTGTGGAAATGTGTTTGTGGTGGGGCGTGTGTGGGTTGGGATGGGGTTGGGCAGTGACACAGAGCTCCTCTGTGCTGTCATCGGCAGGATGTGGAGTGCCCTGCACTGGTGGAGGAAAGGGGTGCTTGAGGTGCACACAGATAACCCCAGAAGATAAGGAAACAGGGACAAAACAACTATCCCTGTCCTGCACTTCCCAAGGGGAAGGCAGCTTGAATCCAAGACATTAAGCCGGGTTTGGAGACTAAAACTCTTCTTGTCTCCATGACAATGAACTGTGGTTGCATCAGCACAGCCTCAGCTGCTGGCAGGGGCTGCTGAACGGGAGCGTGCCCTCTCCTGCACTGGGGGAAGACGTGGGCTCCTCTGTTCTGATTGAAGCAGGTAATTTTTTTAGCTAATTACGCATCGTGGCAAAATGCAGAAGTCATCACAGCACTGTTTTGGCCAGATGGAAAGGCCTAAGAGGCAAGGGACAGGCTGGAGAATGGTTTTGGTGGCCTCTGTCCCTTTCCTGAGTGTCCCTGGAAGTTCAGGTGTGGTGATGGTGGTGATTTCAGGAGTTCATAGAGCTGCAGGTGAGGGGTCTGTCATTGGGCTGAATTTTCCCAGCTCTCCTTTGGGGTCTGGGTGAGTCCAGGGGCTCTGGGCACAGGCTGCAGGAGAGGGAACTCCTATGAGGGATGAAGATATCCAAGCAGCGCTGGGTGGAATTTGTGCTTCTCGTGCCACATCCAGCTTGGGCATTTGGGCAGTGTCCAGCTGGGTCTCGGTGGCAAGCAGGAGCTTTCCTAAAAAAAAGAGAAGGAGAAGGAGAAGGAGAAGGAGAAGGAGAAGGAGAAGGAGAAGGAGAAGGAGGAAAAGGAGAAGGAGGAGAAGGAGAAGGAGAAGGAAAGTTAGGAAGCTGGGAAAGCCCCTTATTGCAGCGTTGAATCGTGCCAGTGTAGCGTGTTGTGTGGCTTTAGGTGCTGAGGTGATGCTGAAAGCAGCTTGGGGACACAATCCAGACACTGCCCAGAGGTCCACAGCAGGGCTGATGGAATGCCAGGCCATGCCCTGGCCCAACTTGGCACTTCCCTGCCCCAGGAGTGCCCGAGGCAGCTGCTCCTGTGCCCGCTGAACGGGATGCAGGTGTCCAAGGACTCTTCCCAGGCACTGGCTGGCATTCCCACTGTTTGTTTATTGCTAACAGGGTTTGTACTGGGGAAGGATGTGAGTGGGTGGGTGGCCTAATTGGCAGTGGAGATGCTCTTGTGGCGTGGCAGATATCCAGGCTAGAGCAGCACTGCTCATCTCCCCGGAGGGCTCAGTGAGGTGAGCACAGGCGGCCAGCTGGGCTCTGCCACCATCCAGGAGTGTCCCTCTGCCTGGGCACGGCCACATCCTCTGTGGATGCAGCACCTTGGCTGGGTGAATCACACAAAGCTGCTGCTGGAGCTGTGGAGGAGTAGGGCTGAAGGTATTTGTGCACAGAAATGATGTGTGTCCTTGAGCTCCACAGGAAGGGCCTCGTTCCTTGCTCTGTTTGCTCAGCTCCTCTTGTTTTTAGCACTCACTGCAACCCCCTGGTGCTGGAAGGGAGCACTTGGCTCTGCTGGGGGATGGCAGGTGTGACCTCTCCTGTGGGAACCCAGGGCATCTCTTTGGCTGCCCTGGGAGCTCAGGGAACTCTGGCCAGACACACTGGGAACTGAACAAGGATTGACCTCAGTACAGGGGGGTTACAGCCCTGTCCAGGGGGGTGAACAGGGGGGTTCAGTTCTGTCCATGGGGGTCACAGACCCTGGCACAAAGCAGAGATGAATCACAAATCTCAAGAGTGTGAAATACAGTCGTTTAGCTTATCACAGAGTGAGAAATTCGTAGTTTTAGGTTTTCACAATGGAAGTAGATGGAGACAAAATGGAGATCTTGGGGCTGGGGCTGTTCCTAAGGCTTTTCTTCTTGTTCTTCCCCTCCATTTTCTGCTGTGACGTTGGCACAGTGTGGCTTGGGGAGATTGGGCCAAGTGGAGATGACCTGTTTGGTGTGGATGGTGGACATTGGTAGGGAATGGTGAACAATATGTTCATAATAATCTGGATTTAAGACAAAAACCTTCCAGGGGAGAGGAGTTCCCTGCTGGCCGAGATGCAGGGCAGATCTCACTGAGGACAGAGTGAACTGTGAGATAAGAGAAAGAATAAACACCGTGATAGACCTTGGAGAAACTGAACCTTGAAGCCTCTGTCTCTTTCTTGTGTCTGCCCTGAATCATCCAGGAGGGCAAAAAGACTCTGAGCACCTGAATGTCTGAAATTGTAATCCAATACTTTCCATTGCCCAGCTCTCAGCTGGATGAACAGGCCACCCCCACTTGTCCTGTGGCTGAGCTGAACTGAGAAGAGATGGTCACTTTGGGAATGAGCCCCATGGAAACACCTCCACTGAAGGAATTCTCTCCCTGGCAGTTACACCACTGCTTTTGGAAAAGCCAGGCTGGGATCATGGCCACTGGGAGCCTCCTTGCACAAACCTGGCCCCACGCAGCTCGCCAACCACACCATCTGCACCGGCGGATAACGAGGTTATCCACTCGGGATTTCCAGCCTTCTCCTCAGGGCTCACACCCAGGAGCTGCTGCTGAGCTGCCTCTGCCCTCACCTTGTCTGGGCAGCAGCTCCCTTTGGGGGAAAACAACCCAAAACCCCAGGATGGGTCCTGAATGCAAAGAGGAGGCTGCAGGAGCACATTTGTGTGTTTCACTTGCCACCAGCAGAAGTTTGCCCGAGCCCAGATTTAGCAATCTCCTGGTGGCGCTGAGCATCTCTCCCAACAGTCAGTTCCCCAACTGTTAAGCTGAGGCATGACCTCTGTGATGTAAACAGCCTGGATCCATCTGCTCCTTCAAGCACAAAGTATGGGGGAGAGGAAAAGAAATGGTTTTTTTCATCACAGCGAGGCTCCTGGGTTTTTCTCCCGGAATACTCGCAGGCACACACGCACTGGAATTGCAGGCGACTCTGTCAAGAGGAGATGGGGCTTGGAGAGCCAGTTCTGCTGTGGCTTTGCCATTTATTACTGTGTCTATTAACTTTTCCCCCTCTGTGGGTGCAATTACGGATCAATTAATTCTGACTGAAAGCAGGAAAAGATTTAAAAAAAAATAAAAAATAAAAATTGGCCCAGTTCCTCTTTGGGAGCAGGTATGGAGCTCCAGGAGATGTGACTGCTCAGCTTTTAAAGCTGCACGAGCTACTGAGATAATCCTGGCAGAAGAGAGTCAGTGGCAGCAAGTGAGGATGGAGCATCCACTGAAACGCTGCTTTCTACCTGACACTGCCTTGTGGCCTGAGGAGCTGTGTGTGCTGGAGATTTGCAAAGATCTGCTCTCCC
The DNA here is from genome assembly GCA_013400435.1 of Pycnonotus jocosus. Taxonomy (NCBI): domain Eukaryota; kingdom Metazoa; phylum Chordata; class Aves; order Passeriformes; family Pycnonotidae; genus Pycnonotus; species Pycnonotus jocosus. The sequence continues at coordinate 13,729 of VWYP01021712.1, forward strand.
TTTTTTTTTTGTGAAATTGTTGAGGTTTTTTGGTTTGTTTTTTGGTTTGTTTTTTTTTTTTTTTTTCCTCCGCTGTTTT
>VWYP01021712.1:18515-29414 GCA_013400435.1 Pycnonotus jocosus
GATGGCCCATGAACAGCAGAGATCCCGGCAGGGAAGATGGGTCCTGGAAGGGATAAGAACACTGCCCCAAGCTGGTTTAACAGCTGCCCATTAACAGAAGGCACCCACCCCCTCCCCCTGGAGTTGTGAGGAATGGGTTATACAAGAGATAAAGAAAACACCTCCCCAAATGGTTTCAACAGATGGCAATACACATTTTTGGTCACATATTGCAACCCAAGACATTAAGGAACCATAGAATAGTTTGGGTTGGAAGGGACCTTTAAAAGCCATCTGGTCTAACCCCCTGAAATGAGCAGGGATGTCTTCAATCAGACCAGAGCTCTGTCCAGCCTGGCCTTGAATCTTCTCTGACTCTGGCAGTTCAACTGAACTTAAATCAAACATTTACCCTCACTGAAAAACTTGTGGTCTCCTTCAAAGCAGGCCTGTGAAGGAAGAAACCTTCCCCTGCAGGGGTTTTTGTACCTTTTGGCCACCCTGCTCGTGCCTGTGCCGTGGGTTCAGTGCAGTGATGCCAGCCTGCAGTGCCAGTTGTGCCTGTCACTGTGTGTTTGGGCTGAGGCTCTGGGTTTTACAGACTGTGCAGTCAGTTCAACACTCTCACTGCAGTTCCTTTGCACCTCTTGGGTAAATACCATCTGATCCCCCCCGGTTTGCAACTGTCTCAGCTGTGTTTGCCACACCGTCTGTTGTCAGTTCTGTCCCATAACCTTCTCTGACACCCTCCTGGAGTCTCAGAGGAGGTTTTTCCACAGATTGTGGTGCTCAAACCTGAAGTGGAGCCGTGAGCCGAGGCCTGAGGAGAGCAGTAGTGTTAACTGATGTCTTACAGATGGTCCCTCTTGTTATGCATCCCATTATATTTGGGTTTTATTCATGGCAGGGTGGTGCTGCTGCCTCATCCCCAGTGTGTAATCCAGTATTTCTCTGATTTCCATCCTGTCCTTTCTGCTGCCTGAAGTTGTTTTAAGGCTGATTTGATAACTGGTGTGCTGGAAGCATCTTTAATAGAGGCAAGAGGTGATGAATTGATGGGTCTGAAGATAGATGGTTTGCTATTTCAAAGCATGGAGGCCACAACATTGATGTGACCAGCACTATTTACATTACTACCTATTTAAGATGGCCTAAAAAGTTTAAAAAAAATGGATTGCAGTAGTTGTGATGCTCTTTTCCCTTAACTTTTTTTTGGTTCTTGGTTTTCTTGTAGTTGGTTGTTTGGGGTTTTTTCCTGTTTTCTTGAGTTTTGGGGTTTTTTTAAGAGGGGACCAATTTTCAAGCTGCTTCCATGAGTGATTCTCCTGTTGAAACCAGACCTGGGCTCTCCAGTCCTTACAGCAGAAAGCACTGGACTAAAACTATGACTTTCCTGGTGTGAGGGTGGCTGTGGAGGCCTGGACAGGAACGTGGCTGAGCATGGTGGTGTCCCCAAGGGTCTCCTGCCAGGAGCAGAGATGCTCTCAGGCCACATGAGGGAAATGCCAAGGCTCTGGAGGAGAATTTGCAGTGGAGGAGGAGCGAAGCCTCTGTGCTCCCATTGCCCCAGCAGGCTGGGCACGGGGTGTGGGGGAATGGTGCCCATGGGAGCAGGAGGACAGATGGCACATTGACCCCCAAAACCCACCAGAGCCTTCAGCAATCGCCTCTGGAGCTCTCTGAGTGTCTTTGGCTTCACGAGGCTGGGCAGAGAGGGGCTGCAAGGACACAAGGTTGGCATCAGGGACCTTGGTGGATGTTTTCCAGCTGGAGCCATCGGGATTTGGGGCCAGAAGATCCGTGGGGACATGCAGAGGTGTTGCTGGTGGAGACTGTGCAATCTGCTGGGGTGCCCTGAGCCCCCACGGGGCAGCACCACCCTGAGCTCTTTGCAGGGCAGGATTGAGCCATCCCTGGTGATGCAACCCCACGAGAGCAGGAGCAGAGCCCTTCAATGGCAGGCAGGCTCTCTGGGCGATGCCAGGCTGCCCTGCCTGTGGCTTGGAGCCTTCCCAAGCAGCTGTCAGTCAGCGTGGCCGGCCCTGTTCTCGCTCACACACACGGCTTTATCCCTACCCGCTGCTGCAAATGGGCTCTGAGCAATCCCTGATCTGTCAGCAGTGCCCACCCACTCTCAGATGTCACCAGCCCCCGCTGCTGCCCTGCTCTGCAACGTGTCTCTCTGAAATGCAATAATTCATTAACTTGAGATTAACTTTTTTTTTTTCTCTCTCCCCACCACCACCAACCTCCCCTTTCTGCCACCCCTTCCTCCTCCTAATGGACAAAAGCAATTAAGCTCCATTAGGGACAAAGTGAGTGGGAAGTGACTCCTTTGGAGATGCTGTCACTGCTGTCCCTGTCCCTGGGTGTGTGTGGCACCAGCCTCCTCTAAATCAGTGCTCCATGGGCAAAAAGGGCAGGCTGGGGAGAAAGTGTTGCTGGATGAGCATCTTTTCCAAAGCCTCCCCATTCCCTTCTGCAGGAAAAGGTGGCTTGAGGCTCAGCTGGTCCTCCTGGGTGGCTCCCACGATGGGTGGCACACGATGATGGTTTCCAAAGGAGCTGGAGGGCAGAGGGATGGGCAGGCAGGAAGCAGCAGAGAGCGTGGCCAGGTTCCCAGCTGGTACAAACCCAGGAGGAGCTTCCCAAATTCTGCCAGCTGCACACAAGCTGAGAGAGTTGGGGTTGTTCAGCTTGGAGAGGAGAAGGCTCTGGGGAGACCTTAGAGCCCCTTCCAGAGCTCCAAGAGGCTCCAGGAGAGCTGGAGAGGGACTTTGGATGAGGCCAAGACAAGGGGGAATGGCTACCCACTGACAGAGAGCGGGGTTGGATTAGATATTGGGGACAAATTCCTCCCTGTGAGGGTGGTGGGACCCTGGCACAGGTTTGCCCAGGGAAGCTGTGGCTGCCCCATCCCTGGAAGTGTCCAAAGCCAGGTTGGATGGGACTCTCAGCAACCTGAGGTAGTGGAAGGTGTCCCTGTCCATGGGATGAGATGGTCTTCAAGGTCCCTTCCAACCCCAATTGTTCTAGGATTTGATATCCTGTCATGGCAAGGGATGAGATGGTCTTTAAGGTCCCTTCCAACCCAAATTGTTCTAGGATTTGATATCTATGGGGTCTGGGAGAAGTGCTACCAAGGCTNTGTCCCTGTCCATGGGATGAGATGGTCTTCAAGGTCCCTTCCAACCCCAATTGTTCTAGGATTTGATATCCTGTCATGGCAAGGGATGAGATGGTCTTTAAGGTCCCTTCCAACCCAAATTGTTCTAGGATTTGATATCCTGTCATGGCAAGGGATGAGATGGTCTTTAAGGTCCCTTCCAACCCAAATTGTTCTAGGATTTGATATCTATGGGGTCTGGGAGAAGTGCTACCAAGGCTGCCATGGAATTACGGCCCGTGGCACAGAGCTGGGAGGAGCAGAGGACCAAAAGAGGAGGACAGACAACTTCCCCTCCAACTCTGACCCCAAACAGCATCTTCTCATTCCCTGACATCCCAAACTCTCAAACAAAGGGTGGTGAGGGCTGATAGGACAGCCAAAATTCTCCTGCCTTTCCTCCAGCTTAGAGCAGGGAGGTGTTTTGGCACGGCGTGCCCAAAACTGAGCGCATTTCACTGTTGGCTGGGGAGGTCCTTCCTTCTCCCCCATCTCCTCCCACCCTCCTTCCCTTCACTCAGGCTGCTTTTCTCTTCCTCTCCTTTTGTTCCCTGCCCCCCTGCTTCCCTGCCCCAGGAAGAAAGTCTCATTTCAGTCTGAAAGGCAGCGCTGGAGGGGGAGTCATTTGACACTTAATGCCAGAGCGGCAGGAAACTTCACCTTCCTGGGGTGGAATTAAAAGCGTTCCAATTGTCTGGGGATCTTAAACGAGAGATGCAGGGAACATTCCGGGCTCTCCACACAAACACACACACACACACACACACACATGCAAAACCCACACAGCATCAGGGTGTAATAGCTCAGCTGGGGTAATGCACTCGAACGCTCTCTGCAGCAGACAGACCAGCTCTTTTTATTCTTTGGAATAGTTTGGTTTTTGTTATTTTCTGAGGCCTGAGATTGCTGCTGGTCTCTGGAGAGAGAGATGTTCCTCTCACAGAGAGAATTGTGCCATTTGCTGTTTGTAATCACGCTTCCCTCGGAGCATCCTGGGACTGGGAAGGGGCTGAGGGTGTGGGCTGTGGATGGGGCAGGGAGTCTCTGTGCTGGTCATCACACCTGGACAGCTCTTGTGAGAGACCCTGAGATCCAGAGGAGGACAGGAATGTCCCAAGTTCTGGCAAAATACTCCAAGAGAGGCTGGAAAGGAAAAGGATTCCGAGCAGGAGGTGAAGGCAAGGCACAGGACCTTCCCTCCTCCGTCCCCTCGCTGCCTCCTCACAGCGCCCAGTTTCTATTCCCTGGAGGGACACTCAGAAGCTGAGCTGGCTCTGGAGTTGGGTGGCACTGGGAGCATCCTCCCTGCATGGCAGCAGCTCTCACCTGGAGCGTGCAGGACTGAGCAATCCAGCACACATCCCTCCATTCCTGCTTTTCTCCTCCCTGACCATTCCCCCATCCTCCGGCCACGCTTTGTCGTGCACTTCCCCAACAATCCTGATCCCTGCTGTCTGTGCCGTGGTTCCCCAGCCCCCTGGGCACCCTGCTGCCCCTCAGGCCTGCTCTCACCCCTGCCTTGTGCCCTTCCCCAGGGAGTTTGCCAAAGAGAGGGAGCGCGTGGAGAACCGCCGGGCCTTCATGAAGCTGCGGCGGCAGCAGCAGATCGAGCGGGAGCTCAACGGCTACCGGGCATGGATAGACAAAGCGGGTAAAGGACGGGGACAGGGGCACGCCTGGGGGACAGCAGGCACCACAGACTGCTGCTCATGCAGGGTGGAGGGGATAGAAAAGAATCCCTGAGTGCCCAAGGTGGTGTTGAGAGCGCGGGTGAGCTTGGTGTGATGGTCCCACCAGGCTGCACTGAGCTCTGGTGAGTCCTCATGCTCTGTGGCACGAAATTGTCACATTCTGAGCACGAGGCTGCGAACAACACGGCTGTCAGCTGTGCTCTGCCATGGTTCCCTCCCTCCTGGAGTGCCCTGCAGTGGTGGGCAGTGGGAAAGAAGAGCAGTGAACAGGGACAGAGAGGGGTTTTCCAGTTAAGTCTCCTCCTGGAGACATCTGGAGGGGATAAACTGACTGGTTCCTACCTCGGGACTCCTGGACCTGGGCTGGGGGTGGTGGAGGTTCCAGGCTTCCTCCTGACACCAGGCATGACAGCCCGTGGGTGTTGGTTCCCAAACTGCCACAGCCCATGTCCTTGCTTGCTCCTCGTAGGAATCAGGTCAGTGCAGTCAGCTCTGGGAAGGGAGGATTTACACTTCCATCCAGTGTTCAGACTTGGAAAAGATGGGAGTCTTGGGATGAGTCCTGAGTGCCAGACCTCAGCTTTAGCCCTGGGCTGGGTTGCTGGAGCCCCAGACCTGCCCACAATTTTCAACTTCTTTCATGAGCTTGATGTCAGTGGAGGGAGGAGGGCTGATCTGGTTTCTGTTTCTGATGCAATGTTTGGTAGCTGCCACTTGTCACCCTCCAGAATTTGCTTTCAGGCCCTTAACCACTACATGGTAAGAGTTTGCAATCCAGAGCCAGCCTCTGGGCTGGGGGACATTCTTAGGTACCAGGCAGTGACATGTGACAGTGCCTTGTCCTGATGCTGAACTGTGTGTTTTGCGTAGAGGAAGTCATGCTGGCTGAAGAGAACAAAAATTCGGGGACCTCAGCCTTAGAAGGTAAGACCAGCAACGCCCTGAAAACCTGCCTGCCCTTCCTTCTGCCTGCCTGGAGCTGGAGGCTCAGAGCTGTGAGGGGAGGTCTGGGGAGGCCCCAGTGGATCTGCAGGGTGGAGGGGAGGTGGATTGGCACCATAACTCCTGAGAGAGTGGGGAGGCTGGCAGGTGTCTGATCCCACACCAGGGATAGCTCTGGACTAGGATCACCTGGGTGTCTCCATCCTGTCACCAGACCTGAGTACTGACCACCAGCTCCTGACCCAGCGAGCTGGCTGATGGCAGAGCTGGGCCACTGGGACCCCAACACGTGTCCCTCTTGCCTTGCCAGTGCTCAGGCGAGCCACCATCAAGCGGAACAGGACGGATGCCATGTCGGGTGACGAGCACTGTGTCGACATCGCCTCCGTGGGCGAGCGGAGGCTGGCACAGAGAAGACCTCTCCACCCAACCTTGGGTCAGTCTGCAGCTTGCTTCCCCCTGACCTCTGCCAGCTGATGGGGTCCCCAGAGCCACACCCACCACGTGGAGAGTGTCACAGGCCAGCCACCTCTGCTCCTTTAGCAGCAAACCTCCTGCTGCCCCCTGTGCCACATAAAAATTTCTGATGAGTTGTGGGGTTGAGTTGTGGGGTTGAGTTGCGAGGTTGAGTTGCGGGGTTGAGGTGAGGGGTTGAGTTGCGGGGTTGAGTTGAGGGGTTGAGTTGTGGGGTTGAGCTGTGGGGTTGAGCTGTGCCCCACAACAGCAACGCCCATGAGCCATCTGTCCTGTCTCATGTTGCAGCAGAGGCTGGAGCATCCAACTCCTCGTTCCCCTTCTTTTCCCTTTAGGAAACCCCTCGAGTCACTCTGGCCTCAAAGGTGCCAGGATGGACAGTGCCTCCTACCTGCGGCACAAGGAGCGGCTCCTGCGCATCTCCGTCCGCCACATGGTCAAATCCCAGGTCTTCTACTGGATTGTCCTGAGCCTGGTGGCTCTCAACACCGCCTGTGTGGCCATTGTCCATCACAACCAGCCAGCCTGGCTCACCCATTTCCTCTGTGAGTCCCTGGGGGAGCTCTGCTTGGGCAGGAAAAACCTTCTTATCTCCAGCGGTTGGAGGTTGCAGCACACCCTCAGTGTTTGCCTCCAGGCACACAGGGATGAGTCCTGCCACAGTCGTGCTGGTGGGGCTGGGTGGGGAATAACCTCAGCTCCATTCAGTGTTGATAACAAATGACCACGTACAAACCCCAAAAAACAATTGCTGCACCCCCAAAAAGGTGCAACACAGGTATTTAACTCAGCTTTGCCCGTGGCCCCTGAGGGCTGTCTCAGCCTTGTGAGCAAACATGGGGTGTGCTGGTTCTGTGTCCTTTAGCTCTGAGGTGTTTGCTGTGAAAGAGAAACACTGCCAGTCCCAGTGGAGTTTATCCCCAAATTGTGAGCAGTGGTGATGGGAAGCTCCCTGGAGAGCCACCCTTGAATGTGCACAAAGCCATTCAGGCGTGAATTTGCAGGGATGGGGCTGGTCATGGCAGAACACCCTGGTTAAAATCTTTGTGCAGAGCGTGGTGAGGGAACCCCAGGCTTGGAGGTGCCCAGTTATGGAGCCACCCTGAGCCCAGCAGGGGCCAGGGCACAGGGTCAGGTCTCAGAAGCGCTGCAGCCATGTCCTGTGCAGCATGGGCTACTGCAGAGCAGCGTGGTCAGCCCCACACGTGTCACTCCTGAGCTGCTGCAGTGGGGACAGCGCTGCTTTCTCAGATTCTTCCTCACCTTGAAAATGTCCCTTTCAAGCCCCAGCTCTACCCAAATTTGCAGCAGTAGGCTCAGGCCTGCCAGGCTGCCAGCACGCTGTGGTGTGGTACAGCAGCTGGTCATGGTGAGAAGCATCTTCTGGGAAAGGTGAAGAGCCAGGCTCTTGCCTGCTAAATGTTCATGAAATAGCTGGAAAGGCTTTTCACTGGCTCTTGGCTGTTTGGCTCTGTTTCCTTGGCCAAATTCCAGCCATGCAGTGATTTTAATCCAGGTTGATAATGTTCCCCTACAGTGTGGTGTGGGTGATGCCTTTGTAGGCTCCTCATCCACTGGTTTAATGCCAGGGAGCTGCTCTGCCCCGTGCTGGCCATGTCTGCTCCTCTCAATCCCCTGGGACACTGGTGCATCTTCCCTGAGTGATTAACTCATGGGCTTGATGATCTGTTACGTACATTTTAGCTCCTCACAGATAAAATTCCCTCATCCCAAACCCTTGGAATTTGGGGATGCAGCGTTGTCCCATCTCTGTGCTGTGCTGGATGCTCAGCTGGTGGGTGCTTGCTCCACACATCTCAGTGCCCCAGGCACGCTTGGGTTTTGTCTTCCAGACTATGCAGAGTTCCTGTTTCTTGGGCTCTTCCTTCTGGAGATGTCCTTGAAGATGTACGGGATGGGGCCACGCCTTTACTTCCATTCTTCCTTCAACTGCTTCGACTGTGGGGTGAGCGGCCCTGGGGGTGCTGTGGGTGTGGGGGGAGATGCTTGGCAGGGGTCTGCAATGCCAGGCACCAAGGGGGAGATCAGGATGGCCCTCACAGTGGGCAGGGTGGGCTTTCTACCAGGACAGCCTGAGACAGCAGGTCCTGGATTTGGGTGGTGAGTGCCTCGTCCTCGAGGATGTTCAGATTGCCTGCAGCAGCCCATCCTGAGCCTGTCTTTGACCTGTGGCTGTGTCTGCTTCTCAGGTCACAGTGGGGAGCATCTTTGAAGTGGTTTGGGCTATATTCAGACCAGGAACCTCTTTTGGGATCAGTGTCCTACGAGCTCTTCGCCTCCTGCGGATATTTAAGATAACCAAGTGCGTACCCACCCAGCCTTCCATCCTCCTGCTCTCCTGCAGCCCAGCTCCAGTCACTCCTGCTCTCCTGCAAATCCTGGAATCTCCTGGAATCAGCATCACTGCCACTGCTCCAGCAGTATCTGTGTTTTCTAGGTACTGGGCATCCCTGAGGAATTTGGTGGTGTCGCTGATGAGCTCCATGAAATCCATTATCAGCCTGCTCTTCCTCCTCTTCCTCTTCATTGTAGTCTTTGCCCTGCTGGGAATGCAGCTGTTTGGAGGCAGGTATGTCCTTCCAAGGCTGAGGAACAGGGGTTTCTTGGTGTTAAAGCCAAGTGGTGACACCCTCTTTAGGGCCCCAGCAGGACTGTGTAGCCTTCTCCTTCAGTCTCCTCCCACACGAAAATCCCTGCTCAAGGGATGCCTTTGGGCTGTGTGGGACCTTCCAGCCAGGAGATATCCTGGTTTCTGGCACCAAAGGCTCAGGAGACCTTTTCTGGAGTGGGGAAAGATCCTCATAAACACAAGAGAGCCGACAGCACAGCAGCCAGGGGTTTGGTGGCCTTTGATATTCCATCCCATGTTCACCTCCTTCCCTTTCCAGGTTTAACTTCATGGATGGGACTCCATCAGCCAACTTTGACACCTTCCCTGCAGCCATCATGACGGTGTTCCAGGTAGGAGCTGGGCTGCCAGGAGACCCAAGCCAAGGGATTTGGGACCTCCTGATCACTCCCCCGTGGCTGGAAGGGTTTCTTTGCACCAAATAAATTCCCCTCTATCAGCTGTTGCTTCCTCCCTCTCCTGCACAACAGAGTGGACAGAAAGAGATGGAAACTCTTCCACCTCTGTTGCAGAAGATGAAGAGTTTCAGAGCTCTTCTGAGGAGGCTTTAAATCCTCATCAGTCGTGGGGAATGGATTTGTAGGGAATTCTCAAAGCCTGCCAGAAGGCTCACACAGTCTTGTGCATCTGTGTGCAAACTCTGAGATTGAAAATGCTGTTTTAGAAAGGCCACAGAATAGGACAGACAATGTTGAGAGACAAATTGAACTAGAAACAAAGGTCAAATGATGACCTTGCAAACAGACTAGGTATTTTGGAGAAATAGAACTGTGAAAGATGTATTGTAGCAAGATCCACGTGGGGTATTTTAATAGATGATTGGCTTTAAGGCATTAGCAGCACTGTGTGGCAAAAGCTAATAGGTCAAAACCACTTAGAATGTGTTGTAATTAAGAAATAGTTTGGCTTCTGATTGTGATGGAGTGAATTGTAACATCTGAACCGTCTCACTCTTCTCAGTGAGACTGAAAATGGAATAAAATCTTCTAAAACGCCTCTCAGGACCCCCATCTCTGGGTCAGAAAAGGGTTTTTTCTGGCAATCAGGGTCCAGTGGGATCTCCCTCAGGTGCTGCAGCTGCAGAGCTGGGTCACCCACAGCACAGGGTCTCTGTACACTGTTCCTGTGTCACTGGCACAGATGTCCAGGTGATGGGGAGGTGTTGCACTGCACCCCACACACCCCAGCAAGCTGTTTCCATTTGAGGAAAAGGGTTTCAGCTTCACCTCAGGACTTTTAAGGGAGAAGCACCAGAACCTTCTGCTCTTCTCCCACTGGCACTGGTTCAGTGCCAAGACAGAGGCACCTGTTGGTCTCTGCAGCTGCTCCTCAGAGATTTTCCATGGGGCACTTTGCCAAAAGCCCTCCTAAAACATTAAATACTTAAGAAAGGAGCACAGAGGCGCTCTGGGCTTTTTCAGGGTGTTTTAGCAGGTGCAAAAAGGCCTTCCTGGCACGGTGCTCAGCTTTTGCTTTTTGTTTTTGTGTAGTTTGTTATCTTCTACCTTAATTAAAACTTTTTCCTTTTTAAAAAATGTGTTTAATCAAGCTGTCTCGCAATTATTGATAAGGAGTTTCTTGAGAAGTTGCTGGAGGTGTGCTGGACCCTGGCAGAGCTAAAAGAACCATCTGGCTGGGTGAGAATTCCCTCAGGGGAGGTGCAGGTGACAGAGGTGCTGCCTCATCTCCCCACAGATCCTGACGGGCGAGGACTGGAACGAGGTGATGTACAACGGGATCCGCTCGCAGGGCGGCGTGCGCTCCGGGATGTGGTCCTCCATCTACTTCATCGTCCTCACCTTGTTTGGAAACTGTATCCACCGGGCTGCTGTGGGTTTTAGTGCTCTGTGGGCATCCCCCTCCCCATTTCCTGCTCCTTTTTCTCATCCCAGCTGGAGGAGAGCCACCATGCTGGTGTGGCAGTGCTGGGTGTCCCCAAAAACAGAGGAGGGGCTGTGGGGAGGTGTTGCAATGGGACACAAAAAGATGAGGCAGGG
>VWYP01021715.1:1634-16645 GCA_013400435.1 Pycnonotus jocosus
AAAAAAAAAAGCAGAGGATCTCTGGGCGTGCTCAAGGTGCTACTTCTCTCTAAGAAGGTAACAGGCAGCCAGTTGATGGGCTGGTGGTACCCTCTCTTTTCAGTTGTGGTGCTCAGGACAAATCAGGAAGTTCTGCCCATCTGAGATGATTTTCTGAATATGCTGTTGCTGCCTCATGCTTCAGCTTAGCTTCAGTTCAGCTGGCTACTCAGAAACTTGCCAGAGTTAGGATCCTCACCATAGGCAAGCCAGCCTCTATTTTTACCTTTGTAATGTTGAAAGTTATTGAATAATATCTGTCTGAGCAGCCCTGGTGAGGGCAAGCAATATTCAGAGCCCACTCCCCCAAGCACTAGGCACCAAGCCAATAAACAAAATTCTTCTTCCTTTCTTTTTCCCCCTTCAAGAAACTGCACCTAGAAAGTTCTAGAGTGTTAGTATTGATACCTGCATCTCTTTGTTGAATTATCACCATAAATTAGACTAAAGGCTTCAGAGCAGAGACACTTGGATGATACATGAAGGGCACTTGCACACCAGTTCCTGGGCTGGGACAATCCTGAGCAAGTGATCCATGCTAGCTGCTCTCTGAGCTGCAATATGGTGCTGTCTGCCACAGATTTTCAGAGCAATTGCTTTGTAGCTTAATTGCTAGCAGCCCTGGGGCAATAGTTTTTTCCTTATTTCCAGCCTTAATTTCCTGTTTCCAACCATGCCAGCTGCCTTGCAATCTCCAGCTGCACACCTCAGAGCAGAGCTCAGCTCTCAGCCTTGCAGCTCCCTTCTGGCTGCCCAGGCTGCTGTGGGATGGCCAGGCATGAAAACACCAGCACAGGAGGGAGATTAAAAAACTGTAAGCCCTACTTTATTGTGGAAATGAGCATCCTGTGCCCAGGATCATGACAGCTATGGACACAACTAGTCCACAAACCTCCTGAAGCAGTCATAAAAGCAGTCCTTAGGGGTAGTCCACTCGGTTGCAATGGTCAAGGTGAAAATGGTGCTTCTACAGCTCACTAGCCTTCAGCAATGCATCACAGTCAGAGGCAGCAACCTTCACCCACCATCATCTCTGTCCCCTGGCTCCATGCAGGTGTTTGTACTTGACCTAACCAGTCCTGCTGGGGCTGACCAAGGTCTGAGCAGATGTACACAGCACGTAGACAGCCAGACCCAACCGTTTTGCCTACCAGGCTGCACTCTTACAGGACAAAGGAGACCATTTCATGGAGAAGAGAGTGCACCTGCTCACCGACACATTGATTTTCTATCTAGCACTATAGGCAGTGTAATGATGCATGCCATTATAAATTTCCTATTGATTATGAAATATTTTGCTTTAAGGTTACAGAAAAGGTAGTTCTACTGTGTGTGAATACAAAGACTGAGGAAATATCTTGAAGTAACAGTAAATTTTTATATTAATTATTTTTTTAAAATACAAACATACCAAGCTACATTGATTCTTGGTGCAAGGATATTCTGAATCCACTTAAAAGTAAATCAGGAAAAAAGGCAAACATTCCAGTTTTGGTATCCCCAGGTAAGATAAATCATGATTATACCATTGTGGTTTGTTGATGGAAGTGATCCCTGTAAGTTTCACAAACACTTGTCACTGCCTGTAGTAATTTGTAATTAAGTGTCTGTGGATGTCTGTCCAGGAGCCAAAATGTCTTCATATGCATACAAGAAATGCTTAAACAAATTAACACTTTGGAAAGTCTGAGATACCTTTGCACATTTTTTCTTTGAAAAGCTGTGTAGTGATATGTCATCATATCTCAGAATGGGTGTTGGAGCAGAGTAGACTGCTCATCTATTCCTACTGTGTGGTCTACACTGTTCATCTCATTGCTACATCCTTAACAGCTAGAAAACTTAGCTATTCTACAGCAACAGCCCTCACACATTTCTGTCTGTTGTTTCATGACTCTTTGAAAATCAATTCATTATTACTTTTTTCCTTCAACTTTCATGGTGGTGCTTAATGTTTAATTCACATAAACGAGGGAGTGCTTCTTGGCTATTTTGTACATTCTCTTAACCTAGAAGCAGAGGTCACTGTTTATGTCTTGGTGTGAAAGCTGAGAGAGCTGCCCTGCCACACACCTGTTGGAGAACTTGTCCTATTCCTGTGTGATTTTGTTTTCCCACATGTAGAACAGAGATGAACAATATTTCTTTACCCCCTAAAATGTTTTGAGTGCTACGGATGGAAGAGTTAAGCAAGGACAAACACCAATAATTAAATGGCCTGGGTGTTGCAGCAAACAAAGCTTGTTACTGACTAACTGGCAGTCCGATGGCAGAAAGGAGAGTACAGGGGTTTTCTCTGAATTTTGAGGCAAGTTCAGAACAGAAAGTTAGAGGGCAACTTGCATGCTATCACCTCCCCTTGACTAAGTTACACCTAACCTCTTGGTGCTCTTAGTTGACCAGAGACAGCTCCATGTGTTGTGAGCTGGAAGGGTAGGTCCTCATTGCTGCAGATACGCCCAGCCTTACATAAAAAGTCATAATGTAATAGTGTCCACAGCATTGCATCCCACCTCTAACATAGAACTCTTGGCCCTTTAGAAGCAGGAGATAGGAAAAAGGGGCACCACAGTTTTCTTTGTCTGTTTGGCAATTAACCATTCACTGGCTTTTTTTGTTGTAACATGCACTTCCTCTCTTGTTTTCATTCAAGCTTTGTGCACCATGGAAATTAATGTGGAGAAAGACAAACAGACAGGAGAGACCAAGATTGTCTCTGCTTCACCTGTTGGCCCAGATGAGGCCCATCAAAGAGGATTCAAAGTCTATGATGATGGTTCCAAGGTAGTCTATGAGGTTCACTCTGGTGGCACAGTGGTAGAAAATGGAGTACATAAATTAAGCTCAAAGGACGTAGATGAACTTATGCAAAAAGCTGGACAATCAAGTGTAAAAGGAGGGTATGAAACAATGACTGTGTCAGACAAAAATGTGGTAGCCGATGGAAACCTTAGCCACATGAAGGAGCAAATGCTCTTCAAGGAGGCAAAGCTGGAAATTGTACACAAATCCAGCAAAGGACGTGCTGTGAACCCTCAGCCACAAGACAAACCCTGTGGTGGTGAAACCCCAGAGGCCAGTGCAGATCAGCCGGTGACAATGATATTTATGGGCTACCAGAACATCGATGATGAAGAGGAGACAAAGAAAGTGTTGGGCTACGATGAGACCATCAAGGCAGAGCTTGTGCTGATTGATGAAGACGATGAGAAGTCACTGCGGGAGAAGACAGTGACTGATGTTTCCACCATGGATGGGAATGCTGCTGAGCTGGTCTCTGGCAGGCCTCTGTCGGACACGACAGAGCCCTCCTCTCCCGAGGGGAAGGAAGAGAGCCTGCCCTTGGAAGCTGCCCCAGGTACACAAAAGAAAAAGCGCTGTCAATGCTGTATTGTCATGTGAACACCTCCTTCTTCCCTGCTCCAGGCAGCTCCTGCTCCATCACTTGTCTAGACCTCACTGTACTTCTAACTGCAATACTGTGAACTGGAAGTGAATGCCTCCATTGCCTTGCAGTTGGGTTGCTTTTCTTTCTAGTTCTTCAGGAAGAGGAACTCATGGTTATTTTCCCATCAGGCATAGTATTTGGTGTTGGGGAGGGGCTGGGGGTTTTTGGCTTCTTTTTCTCTTTGTGTTGTTGGTGATGGCATATTGTTGGGGTTTTTTTCCCTAGTATTCCCTAATACTACAGAGTGAGAGATAAACAAGAAATGGAACATATGTTTTCATATTTATTTGATTTTTATATATATATTTTATATATATATATAACGAAAACACTTGTTATGTTTTTTCTTTAAGTATCTGGCATGCTTGATCAGATTCTTAGGATTCTGTGGGAGTCTGAGTTTCACAGCCACCAGATATTAGAGCCTTAAAAAACATTACTTCTCCTTTTTAAGGAAAATCACATTAAGATTCATTTTATAGATCATATTTTTTATTTCCTGGGGAAAGGCTCAGATCACTTTACTGTTTTGATTTGCTAAAACTCAGACACGCCTTTCCCCAAAAATTGCATAATTTTGTTTTTTAGTAACTTTTCAGTTTAGTTTGCGGTGTCAGAAAAACCCATTAGCCATTTCTGCTTATTGGTGATACCAGAAGTGGACCTTAATGATTCTTTCTAGGAAATGTATGAATGATCATTTTGCCTTACATAAATCTTCCAGATTACAGTATTGTATGTGCACTTCGTCTCCCTAAATTACAGTTGAAATTGACATGAAAAAGATGCAGCTGTCACGCCAACAGAAATGGAGTCACTCCTCAGAGTTACTTTCAGTAACTCTGCCAATGTTTATACATGAAGTTTTCCTGCTGAACTCCAGTAGAAGAGGGATACTGCTTTCTATTTCCCTAGAACTTATATGAACTTTTCTGGCAGTCTGACCCTGTCCCTACTGGATTCAGCGGTGAAATTCTCAGTGCTGGGAATGGGGGCAGGGCCAGGGTTTTCCTTTGTAGCTCTTACAGAACTGTAATTCCTCACAGAGTGTACCTTCAGTGTACCTACATAATGACAAACAATTGGGTCTGATGCTGCCCTGCTTGTGCAGGTAAAACTCCTGTGGAGGCCCACTGGAGTTTTGTCAGAGCAGCTGTTTTGGGAGATCCTCTAGCCGCAAGACTAATATTTTCAAAAGCTGCTGGTGGTTTTGGATGCTTCATTTTCTAATGTGGGACACTAAAAGATGCCTGATTTCCTGTGTGTTTTTCTTCATCTGACCTCTGAAAATCAGGCCTCTTAAAAAAACTAGATAAAAATGTAAAAATCTGAAGGCATCCAAAATCAATGTGTCTTTCTTTTTTTCTTTTTCCTTGGTTCTTCTAAATGAGAAAGCAGCTAGCTTTTTCATGGTGAGTTATTATGAACCTGATTCTTGTATCATGCTGGTTTGGCTTAAGTTTAACTTCACTCACTGTAGTGGAGTTACTCTGGAATTATAACTACACGAGTGAGATTAAAAATCAGGGTTCATATTTTCTGATAGTGTGAACAAATACTGAAGATTATTTTGAAGCATCTTTGAAACTATCAGACTTATAACAGCAACTGAAAAAAAACAGTAAAAAAAAAGAAAAAAAAAGAAAACAACAAAAGCCTCTTTTCAGTCTGAGATGGTTCCTATGATATTTCTGTTCTTTCTTGGATGGTGCTTTTACTGCATTAATTGTTAGTCCAGAGCATCTGATTAAACACAGTTCTTGCTCTGTACTCTTTTCTTTCTGTGTCAGTAAAAAAAGACACTTGTTCAGTGGTGGTAATATGAGGCACACTGAAAACCTACACATACAAAAAAAGCAAAAGGTAAATCCCATGTTAGGTCACTCAGCTGCCACTATGGAACTGGTCAATGAAATTTCTCACCACTGCCCAGATGACTGTCAAACAAAAAAAAAAGGCAAACAAGTAGTAAAACAAGCAAGAGTAGTAAAAGACAGTCTCACCCCTTTGACACCTGCAGAAATTTTGCTGACATTCATATCAGCTGCAGTGGCAGAAATTAATAGATTTCCACAAGCTCCCTTTGCCTCCCCTGGAGGCTTTTGGTTGGGAGAAGGACCAAACTCACCCACAGAAGCTCTGCACATCATTCTTCGACTCAGGCTTAGGTGGTTAGGTTTTGTCACAGAGGGAAAGGGCCACAGAGCCTCATATCGCAACAAAAGGTCTGGTGGCTGTTTGTTAGAAACTAGCAACCTGTGTGTGGTTTTGGCTGACTTGTGTGGGGTTTGGGGTTTTCTTTTTTTGGTTGGTGGTGATGGTGGTGGTTGGGTGGTTTATTTTTTTCCCTTTCTCTCTTTTCCTAGAAATGCTAAGCATTTACAAATCTAAACATTTCTTAAAACAAGGCCCTAAGTTTCGAGCCTGGTGTGGCAGGTGAGGCTGTCCTCAGTCATGTTTAGGAGCCCTGCAACACAAAGGGTGAAGCCCTTTCTGTCTTGCATCTACCTGTGAATGATGTGGGAGCCCAGCACAGTAGTTCTGTCACCCTGGGGTCTGCTCACCTCACCAGTAATAGATCTCCCAGCCAACTCCTCCTGGCCTGGCCAGTCATCTTGTTGCTCACCACCTTTTCCTCTCTGGATGTGATGCCACCTTCACAGCTACCCTTGCCTCATGGTGTCTTCACAGTCCAATTATTTCCCCCTGCTGCATCTGTGCCCATACAGACATTTGTCTTCAAAACCTCCTGCTTAGAAAATTTGGGACATCATAATAACCTAGCCTATTCTGTCCATGCATCTCTTGAACCGTGTGCTCCCCTGTCAAATGACCTTCTGGTTCAGCACCAACTCAGCATTTTGGGGATGACTCCCTTAGCAGCCAGCTTTGGGAGATGCTTGCTGACGCTGGGACCAGAATGTGTCTGAGACCACTGCACCATCTGATGCACAGCACAGTGAGGAGACAGTGGCCCACCACAGTCCAGAAGTGGCCCTTTAGTGGTTAGAAGTAGAGCACAAGCCTTAAACCTTAAACCTCTCAAATATCTACTGTTCAGTACTTGTAGCTAACATTGAGTGCCTAGGAAGGGCAGTCTTTTTTATGTATTCGTGTTAACTCCATGGCTCACAGGCCCCAGTAAGTCCATGGAAGCTAAAGGTTCACTTGCATAGGGTTGGTCTTTACAGATCAAAGGCAATTCCCCATCTGAAGTCAGGAAAAACATGAAATAGGAGCTAATGGGTCTGAAATCATAGGGCCTTAGCTGAAACACGCTTACTCCAGTCATCCTCCTCCACAAGGGCAGCGGCCATGCCTGGACATTGCTTTGTCCCTTCTAGCCATTAGCCTGCAGCCAAGTTACAGGAGAATTCAGATGCATTAGCCCAGGCTGATGAATGTAAACTGGTTTTCCAGGGATGGTTTGGGCTTTGAAAGGGTTGGTTTTCCCCTTACCCTTGGATAGGAGGCTGCCTGTGAACATCCATGCACAATCAGGTGCAAGGGAAGTGGCCTGCTCTGTGGTCAAGCAGAGAGAGACTTTTGTAAGTATCATTATGGGATGGGTTTTTTAATATTGTTTTAAGCAAAATCCCTGTCTGTTTAACTTCTGCCATCACATGTACATTTTCAGTTTCAGCATGAGGGGATACAAAAAAGTAGAGTCAGAAACTGGTTCAGTAACAGCATTTTGCCACAACAACCTGCTCGCCTTAACTTTTGTAAGAAAAACAAAGAAAAACCTCTTTTCAGTGTATTTTTTCCCAGACTGGGAAAAAGTAACCTAGGAAACTTTTTTATATTTTGTATTTTCTAAGTTTCTATAAACCCACTCTCCATGTTGTCCCTAGGTTGCATTTAGGGACTATTTCTTTTGCAAACCACTGCATTTAACTTCCATTCCTTCTTTTTTCTTATTTAACAGGAAAAAAATACAAATCAAAAACCACAGCATTATGATTAGTGGCTAGGCAATCTCTTTCAATTACTAGAATATCAATACAGAAAGAAAAGAATTACAGGGTTGTTTTCTTTTTTTTTAATTTCTTGTGGCTGATGTACTGTATGGTATATGTTTACAGAACTCCTCTGGTCTGCCTTTGTGATGTTATCTAAATGAATGACAAAGTAGGTATGATGTGCCATTTGACAGTTTGCCTTAGCACTCTTGGGTTTCCTTCTTCTTTCTTTGTATCTTTTATTTCCTTATTTTTTTCCAAAAAGTGCAGGCTGTATTCCAAAGCTGTATAAACACAACATTATCTTTCAATCCCCAGCAAGAGAAGTGTGCATAAGCCCTTCTTCGAGAGATATACCTCCACCAGTACAGTATGAGACTTCAGTCCTGCAAACAAAAATGTGTATGCCTAATTCTGCTGTGTGCAGACTTGTTCAAGTCAACAGGACTGCTCACAGGAAGAATATTGTAGGCATCTGCCAGTTCAGGGCATGAATGATCAACACGGTAGTTTGGGTGTTTCTTACGTACCTATACAGATTTTATACACTGCTGAGTTTGCCCAAGATGGTATAATACAAGAGGCTAACTCTAAGCATTGTATTTCTACTGAGAAAAATACAAAATGAAATGGTGCTTAGCATCTGGTAGGATCAGGTCCTGAGTCAGTATTGCTGCCATCCGTGAGCAAACATTCCGAGGGACTTTCCTGACAGCTAATATGCCCTGCCATTGTACCTAAGTTCACTACTGATTCTTCACACCTAAAATTATTAAGATATCGCAGACTAATCTGAGCAGAAAGGTAGCATAGAAAGTTGGTAGAAAAATAAAAGGTGTTCTACCTTTTAATTTAACCAAACATCGAAACGGCATACTTGGAAAGTAAGCGGGGATATAATAGAAAATGTAGTATTTTACATTTGTGTATTTTTTTAAGGAATAAATATTTTTGTAATGAGATGCAAACCCTAGATGGGTATTGAGTTTTGGAATATCATCATTCCCATGACATTGAGCCTTTCAACTTTTTCATACGTTTATGACAATGCCCAAATTCTTGCAATCTTTTGTAGACCGAATCACATCTTTTTCCAGGAAGAAGAAACACAACACCTTTTAAAGAGTCAAGTTAGAGGAGTAGAATCCAATAAAACTGCTATAGACACAGCTAAATAATTAAACATATTTCACAGAAAAATATGGACCTACACCTCCTACAGCTAGACGAATTTCTTTACCTAGAAAAGCCAACATAGTAGGTAATAGCTAATTACTTTCAGCAGAGTGGTATGGCTAGTAGGGTAAATATATGTTTTGTCATATTTTATCCAATATTAGATTTCAAAGTGCAAGAGATGGTGCCACTGGAAAGAGTCAAACAAACTATTTTAGACAAAGTAGAGAATTTTTCCACATGCTGAGGCAGGGATTCTTTTTTTTTTCTAAACTCACTAAGTTTCAACCAGTTCTTGATGTCTGTTGGAAAGTTTAGGATCTGCTCAGATTGTGTTTCTTGAGCCTTCTGAGCAGCAAGAGTAAGCTTTGGTTCTGAGCTTAGTAGCTGCAGACTATGACAATATCCAACAAAAATATAGACTGTAATTTTTGTATGTAAAAGAGTAAATTCTATAAAATGGATGACTTTGTTCAGTTTAGAATATAAATGGATTGTCACCTAGTCCAAAGAGAATATAAATCCAACTTGTAATATAAACTTCTATTAACTTAGCTTGTAAATAGTGACAAGGGTGCATGAAGTTCTTTAAAATGTCCCACTTATATTTAAAATTAAACAATTATAAAACTGAGCCTTTTTCCTTGTGGGTTCAAAGAGTCTTGCAAAATCTATAGCTTTTTACCTGTGACGGTTCCACTTAGGCTGTTCAGTGGATTAAGAATAGGTCACTTTTCTTAACAGTAAACTTGTGAAGAATTCTGAGCCCCTTCCTTCAGTTTGCAAAAGCTTCTCTTACTGTGTGGGGTTTTACTGCTATTGTATTTGAAAGCTTTTCTGCAATTGTTTCCCAAATTCTTCTCAAAGGTGGATTTAGGGGTTTGTTCTAAGAATTAATCTGCTTCAGAAATTGAATAAAAACCCCTTAATTAAATTTTTAGAATTAGCTGAGTAACTCAAGTTCACCAGATTTTGTATTTTTATACATTTTTAACTTGCACTGCTATGTTAGTGACTTAATACCAAAATTTAGACCTTGCCTATCTATTCATCAGATCAGTAAGAGCTAAAGATTTGCCCATGAGCATAAAATGAAGGACCCAAATAGTCTTTTTTTAATGAGATGACCCAGACAAATAAAATTTAAGCACATGCACAAATGTTTATAGAGTCTGGTCCTTAAGCAATATGCTACAGGCAAGGCTTATGCTGCTTTAACTGTATTTTCTCATTATTTTAATTAGAATTTTAAATGGTGTTGTGAAACTGGTGCACTTTTCTGCAGAGGGTTTTAGAGCATGGTCTTGTTGCTGACTGTGTTTGAGGAGACAAACACCCTCCAAGAATTCTCAAAATCCCACTGCCTGGAGGTGCAGGGAACAGAGGGGTAAACTTTATACCTCCACACAAACACAACAGAAAACAGGCAGTGTAACTTTTACTTCCAAATTTTTCCCTCTGCACACCTCTGCCCCAGACTCTGCCTGTCCCCGGTCTCTGTGTTTGTTCTCATTCTTCACACTGTGGCTCAACTTATTCCTTTTTCTTCACGCCTCTGCTTCCCTTTTTGTGGTCTCCTAGAAAAAAGAAGGGGAAGGAAGGAGAGACAGGACATACAAAACTCACCCTAGGCCTGCTTGTGTCAGTCCTAAGAAATTATGTATCTTGTCCTCACTATTTTGACACGTTACTGTGTTTTCTTAGAGTCTTTGGACATATTTGATATCAAAGGAGCACTCTTCCTCTCTATTCATATGGCGTCCTATGGATTGCTCAAAAAGTAAGTTCCAGTAAAATCTGGCTATTAGGTAAATCTGCTCTCTCTCTTACTATTCCTTTGGAACACACTATGCCCCTTGAACTTATATGAGCCAGATGTGTCCAGGTACATAAAATATCAGCATCCAGAAAGTAGTTCTTACAGCAGCAGAAGGCAATCCACCCCGCCATATGTCAGGTTGCTATTACCAGGGCGAAAATGCCTGGAGAAAATGTGAACTTCCCCACAAACTGATCCAGCATGCAAAGCATTCTCAGTGAAATTAGCTGCCAAGAATCTACTGGTATCCCTCCAAGATAATATGCCTGTTAAAGAGAGGCAAACTCCAAAATTAAGAAGCTTTAGTGCAACCATATAAAGTCCCAGTTGAATGTGGCACTTAGACTACTCTAACCTTAAGCACATAATTGAAGTGTAACACACACTTAGCAATGTGCAGGTTAAGGATAGCCTTGAGCATGTGTGAAAATCAGCCAGTGTTTATGATTAAGGTGCTTTACTGATGATGGTCTCAAATATTGTACCTGTTATTCCTGTTGTTTTGCAAGGAACTGCTTAAGGACAGATACAAGAGAAATAATCAGTCTGAAAGTTTTTGCTTTTCCATTGACCAACTGAATCTGACTGCAGCAAAGGTAGCCAAGAAGGAGCAAATCAGGACAAATGCAAACACATTTCTGAAGGCTTTCTGCCCCTCCCAACTACATTCACTCTACAGAAAAAGAACAACTCTTTATAGGGGTTCAAGAAAATGTTGTGTAAAATGCAGCTTTTATGGTCAATGTAGATTGTGGTTGAGATTTTTTTTTAGGTTTAGTCTCCCACTTTGTGAGCTAATGTAAATAAAATCCCATTTTGTTGGGGAAAAACTGCTGTGCTAACACTGGATTAGAATTGCTGGGGATAGCTGCTGTATTTTGTAACCTGAAGTGTACTTTTTTGACTGTTATGTTTTTTTCTTCAAATTAAAAAAATGAATACAAAAAAAACCCAAAATAAAAAAACCAAGAACACTGCCAGCAACAGCCATGCTGTAACTGTGGCTTCTTTTTTTTTCTCTCTGTACAGTATTACTAGTAAATAAATCTGCCTTTTCACTGCGCCTATTTCTGTGTCTTTTTACTATGTTTCTCTCTACCTACCACTGTTCAAAATACCCTATGATCTCAAGGACATACTGCACTGGAGCTGCCTCTCTCGCTAAAAGAATTAAAGTACTAACTCCACAGTTGGTTTTTTTTTTTCCTTTCCTTCACTGCTGTGCCCTGTTGTTGTTATTTTTATGAAATCCTTCATACATATTAACTCATTTTACCTGTTACTGTCTCATTTTTTTCCTTTCCTTCTCCTGTGATACTTTGCCAAGCATATTGTGGACCCCGTTGCTCTAGGATCACATGGCACATTTTCATATTTGCAGAAGAAAACAAAGATTGGGTTTAGCCAGCAAGGCCATATGTTCTGAGCAAACTTATTTCCCAACTGAGAGAAGTATTCCACACAGCGTATATAATTTGTGAGAAAAGAACACTGAATTATTTAAGGACCGATGAAGTAAACAGTGTGCAATTCTCTTTCAGGACTTTTCACAGACAGTGTCCTCTCTATATCAGGACTGGAAGAACCTCACCATAGTCTGACTTGCAGGGGATAAAAAAGAAAAAACCCTCAAGTACTTCTTTTTTCCTGAAATGCTGTGTTTGCCTGAGGTTAGAAATATGATAGGATCGATAACATAGACATCACATGCCTCCTTCTCAGAAATTTAAAAATTCATCTTAAAGTCTGACATTTAAGAAATGCACCACAAATTGCCCACTGCTACACAAGTACTCACCCTCTTCTCCTTTCACCCAAAAGCCATACAGACAAAATGTATATGTACACACACAGAGGCCTTTGCAATATGGTACTTCTTAGCATCACAGAAGGGAAAACGGCCCTGCATTTCTGCTTTATAATTTAGTCCCAAAAGTTTTGCAATAGGTGGGGCTTCAAACTGGTTTTTTGCCTACTTGCATTCAGTGACAGAAAGTCAATTTGGCTGTCCAAGAAGACTCTGAATGCTGGGAGAACTGGCATGGTTCTGTCATCAAAGGACTAGAATTGATTCAGCTGAGAGAAATCATAATTGTGTCAATCACTTTGGTTTTGCAAATACCTTCCTAATTCAGAATGTGTGTCAACATGGCAAAAGGAGGGAACATGAACTTGAGTTAGGAGTAGTGTCTGTGAGACAACCATGAATCGACAAGGACATTATCATGTGCAACTAACCTAGTGCTTGGACACTTGGATACATCAGTTACATATTCCATCTGTTAGTGCATACCATGGCCTGTGATATGCTCTCATTTTCATTCCACCTCACTTTATTCTATAGCCATTTGAAGATTTTCAGCTGATAATTCCTCTGCTGTACAATGCTGAGTCATCCAAGTAAACACCAAAAATAGACTAGACAATTTTATTATTGCTGCTATTACTAAGGTTTTAGGACCAATGTGTTTCCATGCATTTCCCCTTTTAAAATTTCTAAGAAAGAAAAAGGATATTTTTTAATAAAATGTTTAGTAGCTGGTCAGATGGCATGGCACTCTCCTGAAGCTCTTCTGGAGTGGTTCTGGGGCTTCACTGAGTAAGGGCATACTCAGCATGTAGGAGACCTCTCAGGTTTTGTTTCTTTTTCATTTATTTTAATAGCTCTCTATCCCTTTGGTAACAGAAGGAAAATAGACGCTTACTCTCAATGTTCAACACTCAAGGTGTTTCAGTAATTGGTGGGAAGGAGGAAATGAAATAGCAAATTTTCAGAGAGCCCCTTACCTTCCTGCAAGACCTTCACAACCTGCCCTTAATGCCTCAAAACTCATACCAACTCTGCAACAATTCTTACTTCACACCATGATATTTTCAAGGTTACATGTAGAAATCTTTAAGGCTAGTTACTGAAAGAATGCATAATAAAAAAGGGATAAGAAGTTAATAACAGTTTTTGCTGTTCCAAGACCTCCATTTGCTGCTCATGTTCTCATGCACAGCTCAGATGTCCATTGCACTATGCACAGTCACAAATGAATTTGCTGTAACTGTTCATGGGGAAATACAGGCTGGTCTCTGCAGGAGTTTGCAAAACCACAGCATTTGGCTTAGCTGTGCAGAATATCCTCCATGTTTACCTGTGGTAGAAAAAAACTGCCTGCTTTATTGTCATAGAAGTCTAGTTGACTCAGATCACCTTCTCAGACGAGACAAAGAAGGAGATACTTGTACAAAAATACAGTTTACTATATCAGACTTGGAGGAGGGCACTTCCAAAAATATAACCCAAAATAAAAAATCAAGGAAAAATTAGCTGGCTGAGAGAAAGATTGGGTCACTCCAAATATGGGCCTAGGATGAGTTGTGTTGATGCACAGACATTGGCAAGCAAACCTAGGAACTTGACTACTGCAGAACGAAGGGAATTAGCTCCTGTCTTTTGTGCACAGCAGTTCTTCCTGGTGTAAGGAAGCAAGGTCTCTGGGCTCACTGAGCACTAATAAAGATGCTGGCTCAGGTCCTGGGAAACATCATTTCCAATTGCTGCTGCTCTGAGCAGTTCACCATAACCTCACAAAAAGTCTCTCATCTGCAGATCTACAAAGGTATGTAGAGACAACATCAGTCACTTGATTTAGATGAGAAGTGCAGGTACTTAAAATCCTCTGTGAGACCAAAATTTTTCACATTTTACGTCTGTAATTTAGGATATTTAGCACTATCCTGCCTTGTGTAGCTGTGGTGGTGTGTCTGTTGGTGTCTGTCACAAGATTACAGGAATGTGGAGCATGCTGTGGGTACACAGCATCATAAAATATCTTCTTACTGCTACAGTTTTGGAGTGATTCTGCTTGTTACAGCATTGCCAAACTAGAAAAAAATATAGGCTGTATTGCAATCAAACCCAGCCAATTACAGCAGTCATGCATTTGCTGGGAATTATTGGTTTGCCATGAATTAGGAGAAAAAAGGTGCAACTGTAGCATGTTTGGTGGCTCGTAGGTAGGAGGACAAAGGGAAAAGAATAAGTGAAGGGAAAAAAAGGAGACATGCAAAAATGGGTCACTTTCTCAGACATGACAAATCAGTTCAGCTTCCTTTTTGAGTATTTCCCCTGTATGTAATGCATCACTGGCTACAGATTCCCTCTGGCTATAGATGAGTCTGCTCCAGCAATGGCAGCAATATGGTAACTCTTGTGGGCAGAGGGGAGTTGGTTGAGCCAATCAGCCCTGCTGTAAAAGAGGTTATCTATTCACTTGAGCATAACCCTGTGCTAAAATATGACTGTACAATGGTTACCTCCAGACATCATTTCATTGTGGTTTGCGAGCATCCTGTGGCTTAGCAGGAAGGATACTTAATACCATCAGGTGCTTAGTACCATCAGGTCTTGATCATTATATTTCACCGGAGTGTGGTAGATATATCACTCATTTTAAAGCAAATGAGATTATTTAGCCCTGACAATTTTTTAAGTAGATTGTTGCTGCTCAGTTTTTGTTGCATTGCAAGATATTTCTTCTCAACATGCTGTGCTAAGTCATAAAAGCATCTTTATTGC
>VWYP01021715.1:18246-51505 GCA_013400435.1 Pycnonotus jocosus
AGATGTTTTTACAAATGGCTCTGCTGTGTGCAGAAGTTCAAAAAGCAAATCTCTTTACAGCAGCATAGTGTGGTTGACCCCGCAGTTACACTGCCTGGAGTTCCTGGTGTGTGGCAATATTACCCACTATAAAAGCACATGATTCACTGCCCAAGTTACAGCCTTAATTTTCATCTTATGTGTTTAGTCATTTTCAATTATGTACAATTATGTGAAAAAAAGCTTGGTCAGAAGAGTTTATAGAAAAGCTAATAAGCTTTTTCAATAGTAAGCAGTCGTGTTAGTACAATACTGTGATACAGGTTGCTGAAAGCCATGTTGTTCAAATAGGTAAGAAAAAACATGTCCAGTAGGAAACAAAAAAGCCCCTACTTTTAGAGAACAGACATGTAAAAGATATGTTGGAGAAAAAATTAGCCCTTTTACTAGTCATTAAATCCCCACAAATGCTTTCTGTCATAAGAGAAAAGAACTAGCCATTTACTTGAATTTAATAATATAGATAGCCAAATTTATTTCCATGGATCTGCTTGTACCATCTCATTTCATTAGAGACTTCTTCACAAAGCCCCAGATAACTGGAAACAGGAGAAGATATAGCTATCCTTGTAAAGAAAACACTTTTTTTTTTGAGAATAGGATTGTTAAGGAGTGCCAGGCAGGAGAGTGAGATAATTATGAAATAGGTTCAAGTTGAAAGAGAGGGAAGTTAGGTTGGATATACAGAAGAAATTCTTTACTGTGAGGATGGAGAGGCACTGGAACAGCTTGCCTGGAGAGAAGTTGTGGATGCCCAGTCCCAGTCATTGTTCCAAGCAAGGTTGGATGGGGCTTTGAGAGACCAGATCTAGTTGGGGATCTCCCCTGCCCATGGCAGGAGAGTTGGAACTAAATAATTTTTAAGATTCTTTCCCACCCAAACTGCTCTATGAAATGCAATTAAGTGCTTTAAACTAACTGATCTGTCTCAACCTCCAGTGATGAAGGTCTTGCCTTCTATGTAACTATTGTGTAACTAACCTCCTTTTCCTCCAAGAGCTCTATTTTGCAGAAATATCTTCTTGATCCTCCACTACTAATGGGCATGTAGGCCAACATGTATGGTCTCTACAAAGAAAGGGCAACAGGGATGGTGCTGGGCAGAGAATGAAAGAAGGCAGAAACTTGTTACATGATGTTCTGTTTTAAGGAGGCTGAGAACACTGTCAGCATTGGAGCAGAATAAATAATGCTGTTTTAATTCAGTGGTGAAAACTAGCAAATAAATGCAGGCTAAAAGGGGATTCTACCAGGCTGATCCCAAACTTTCTGAATTGATCAGTTGTTTAAAAAACCCACAATTTGAAGGAAAAACAAGAAAAAAGTAGTATTTCATATGGAGTCAAATTATTGCTATGGCATTACCAGGACATTCTCTTCAAATTTTCTATCCAAAATTATTATTAGTGATTCTAATTATTATTAGTGAATTCTATGTGATCTTGTTCTTTTAGAGCTCTGGTTTTTTCCAGAGTCTTTGCTGTTTAGAGTCAAAGGGAAAATTCCCTTGGTTTCAGCCAGCACTGCACTTCTATGTGGAGCCTGCAGGGCTGACATTACATTTTCAAATCAAGTGTGTCTAATGATGAAGCTACCTAGCTACTGGCAAGAGACTCACAGCTGTATATTGTCAGTACTGGACAATGCTCCTTTTCCTGCTGACTGTGGCTAGCTCTCTGATTTTCCCCTCCCTCCTGACTGCTGCCTCTTTCCCTTCAGCTGCATGCATATTTGCACTCCTTTGAGCACTACAAACCACATGGATGTCTCTAAAGCAGAGAACCAGTCTGATGGTACCATGAGAAAAGAAGACACTGGTCTAACATGCATTGTCATGCATATGAAGACTAGCACACCTGTTAGACAGATGCTAAAATTTGTGAAGAAACTTTTCTCCAGAAGTTTGTTTCCAAAAACAAAGATGGGGAGTGACTGCTTTTCCTGGACGCATCATCCCCTGTATACACATCTTCCAGTGTCACGTGCAACTTGAAACCCTTAGACAATACTGATGTTTGCAGGACTTACATCCACATATAATATCTGACCCCAAAATAAATATTCCCTTTCTCATTTCCACTGCATAAAGTAAGCAAAACTCAAATCAGGGAGTAAAGGTTGAGGCAACAATATAACATTTTTTTTCCAGAAAGACCTTAGTGATAAAATGTCTTGCAGACCCTCTAGCCCTCCAGAGGGGTCTCAGAACTGGAAAGGAATAAGCAAGTAAAACGCAGTCTTGAAGCCAGAAGCTCTGCAAATCTGGTCACGGCTCAAAGCCATGGCCTCTGCATTCCTTACTTAAGTCACCTGAGCTTTCTCTACCTCAGCCTATCTGCTGCCTAATTTTTCAGATGGAGACACTATTCATCTTAAGATAGCAATGTGAGCACTAATTAGTGATTATAGGGACTATCTCCATCAGGCTTTACAGCAGTTTTGGTGGCTTCTGCCTTTTTCAGTACAAATAATTAACACTGATTATGACAGAGCCACTGAGACAGAGTTGCTAGCTCCATTCAGTTAATTTTGTCCTTAAAAAGAAATCTTCACTTGAATAAAATCTATGTGTTTTGGTAGAGGTAAACTGGCACTCTGTCTATATAATCACATGATGCTTTTTAAGTTTCAATATTACTGCAGGATAATTCAGGGCTCTTGTGTATGAAGAGGATAGATTGGAAAATTGCTCCTGGCACAGTCAGAGAACAGGATTCCCTCTCTATTGAAGTGAAGCGGTATCAGTACTCCAAGTAGGTGGTCAGATGAGTGATTTTTTTGTAGCTCAACATATATTCCCACTCTGACTCTTGAAGTGGGAGTCAGGCAAAGACAGACAAGTGCCTAATTGAGCAAGCTATGGCTGATGTCCCAGCTCATTTGAGTTGAGGGGAAGCTAATCAAGCAGAAAATAGACTTCTGATGCAAGGGAGTCCTCTGAGAAGAGAAAAAGAGGAATACTTGAAGGTTTTCCCAGTCTGAGGAGATATAGGGAAGCACCATGTAGCCCAATAAATTGCAGGTGGACAAAATACCAATTCTTTGCAGCACTCATGCTGAACATAGGGTTTGAGCTCCAGCCTGCTTAGCTGGTCCACCAGGAAGTCCTCACACAAGTTACAAGTCAGTGTCTTTATCTCCTGGAAGCAACCAACATGTCATCTAGTCTACAATAAACAAAAACTCAAAAGGCAAAAGTAAACTTGTGGAACACACAGAAAAGCTTGCTTTTGATCGTTTTTTGAGGTTTCCTGCAGCCCACTGCAAGCATTCCAAGTCAGAATTACCACAGTCCAAACATGAGTCTGCTGTCCCTGTAATTCAGAGCAGAGAGGATCATAGGCCACAAAGATCAGGAGCTAGGCAAACTTCAGGGCTAGGCAAAGTACAGGTTTTGCACAAGGGCGACAGACATCCATATGATTTAGAGATGGACATAGGTCCAGGCTTTCCCAGAAAATGGGTGAGCTAGCACCTGTGGTTTGGTGTGCATCCATTAATGTCATTTGCGCAGAGATGTGCTGTATGGACCACATCAGACCATATTATTAACCAGACCTGTAGACAAAGCTGAAATGCCTCCATAACATTAACCTCAAAGGCAATTCAACCTCAACCTGGACAAATCCTCAGACCTAGAAGATCAGCTTCAGCCAGAAATAAATGAGCACATTCAAGCCTCCAGACATTAACTTCCTTCTCATTTGCTATTTAGATTTAAAAATAAGTTCTCTGTGGAAAATTGTTGCTGTAGCAGCCATTGTCAGTTTTGTCTTGAAGGGTTTAGTCAGTCTCAAAGATTACACTGGCTGTACGCTGGACTCAGAACTGGGCTGAGCTTGACCACAGACCTCATAGTCATAAATAGTTTTATACCTGCAGCAGTGAATGATGGGTGTGGGGGTGTGTGTTCATGTATGTGCTGGAAACATCCCCTGACACAACAAATACAGGCTTAAGTTTATGAAAAAATATTTGGTATTAATTCTAAACAGTGTTGATATCCTTTTGTTGGTATTTGCTTTTGGGTTTTTCAATTTTATAAAATCTGAGGTTTACTGAGGCAGGACTCACTTTTTTTTCATTGGCAATATAATACAAGTATCCTAGATTGTGGCAAGAACAGGGCAAAGGTGAAAAATTTCTGATGTCTTCTGTCAAAAAACTGGTTTCAGACCCTACATTTTACAAAATTTGGTAAACCTTCAGCTGTGCAATACTGCCTGCTCCAAAAGCAACAGCTGGGGTCCTGGCTCCACTGCAATCAAAGGGAATCTTATTTCTGATTTCCTGGGACCAGAATACACAATGAATCTCTGTGTGTAAAACTTTGCAGGCCTGGATCCTAGAAAATTTACATGAAAGGATGTACTACTTTCCATAAGCCATAAAATTAGATCAATATATTAATATTACAAATACTAGCTTTCTGTGAAGTCAAGTTTAAAAGAAAAATCTATTCTGTTCCCAGAAAGTCCTGAATATCTTGTAAAGCTCACCATTATAAAAAAAAAATTTATAATTGTCTTATTACTGTCCCTGTAACCAAACTCATCCATTTCCCCTAGTAAAGAGATGTGAGAGTTCAGTCTAGATATCAAATATTTATGAAAGACATATTGAAAAAAAGAACTCCCAATTGAACATGACAGATAGCCTAATGAAGTTATGCAGTAAAAGGTTCCTTGGTGTTTGTTTACATCTTAAAACTCTGCCTACATATACTTTAGCCCATGTGACTCCTTGATTCAAGATTTTGCACAGCCCACTGTGAATGCCTAGCTTTGATATTAGCAAGCTCAAATTCCAAAGTTTTTGAAAATACAAATCATCCAAACAAAACTTACACTGACATTCGGATTAGTTCATATTACCAGCAAAGTTGTGTGGTTCAGTTTAAGCAGTAATTCTTTTACAGTTTCTCTTTTCAATATCTATCTGAATCAAAACTGTCATTTGTACAGTACTGTGAGTTAATGCAGGATAAGATAGAGGGCAATGTAGTCTGAACTGCAAGGTGTATAGACCTTAAGTTAAACAAGATTAACATAAGACAAAATGGGTGAGGAATGATGGGGTGATGTGTTACACAGGGTGGAGCTGCTGGTAGAAGTGAACTCAAGATGTTATAGAGCAAATAAAAATATCAGAATTGTTCCCAGAAATTGTTTAATCAAAACCTATTACTATCATGAAAATGACCGTATTTTTGAAATAATATGTATTTCCATCAGATTATAATTTTTGTTTTCAGATAAAGTGATAAATCCAGTGTGGCTACACACATGAGCTTTGGAAGCTGACATAATGCAAAGTTAGGCCTCCCTCAAGAATCATAGCTAGTTTAATGGCAACATGAGTATGCTAATAGCAAAGTGATATGATCTTGCACAATAGCATCTGTGCCTTGTGCAACTGACCTGATACAGTAGATTTTATCAAAGTACCAAACATCCTAACTATTTGCGGAATGCATTTTATTATTTCCAGGCAGTAGGTGAGGAATTGAATGGAAGTAGTCTTTAGCAATTGAAGCGCAAAAGATGCTGTAATGCTATATTTTAGCATTTAATGTGTATTTTTAAAAAACAGCATCCTATTAAGGCAGAGAAGTGCTTTCATTATTATATGAAAAATGAGGAACTAAGACAGGAGGCAATGAAGTGATTGCCTACAATGTGGTAGCTCAGCCATTTCCTCAGAAAATACAGATTTCTGATGCCAGTACGTTTCTTTACTGCTATTATGCGTGCACATTTAATCTGCACGGAGGACAAGTCATAAACTGAAGAGCTACCAGGCAGGTAACTGTGTTTCCCAGCAGCAAGGAGCCCTGTTAAAAACCCTTTAGAGTGCTTCAGTGCCCAGACTGGGGATGATTACAGCCCTCAGACCTCCTGTATGTACAGTTATTGTTGACGTATCCCATCAGCAAACATTCTGTGTAAAAGGAAAGCTTCTGCTGTCCTGCAGGTGTGCATTAGTGGCATCAAGAGCTGTTAGGTCCAGAGGCAGTTTTTGTTATGTAATAGAGCAGGCTGTTTTGCAGAGTGTGCTAAAGCCAAGGAAGGATTACCTGCTCTTGCTTTATGTCGAGGCACCAATACAGGAAATACCATGGCATTACATAGCAGAAGCATGACTTGCTCCCATTATCATTTTTTAGCATCTTTTACTGCTTCCTTGTATAACCAGTGTTCTGACAATGTTTTTGGAGGGCAGAAAAATATCTCCACAAGAAGACAAATATTTTGTCTTCCTTTCTCTTTTTCTTTGCTTTTCCAAATTCCTCCAACATTCTGGTCATTTAGTCTCAACTAATGTAGAATTTCCCAGTAAGGATTTCCCAAGTCACTGATTTTTAACAGGAGGATCCTGAAAAAAAGCAAGTGGGGCAATCAAGATGCCTTAAACCACAGTAGATAGAGATGTAATTACACAGCAGCAAGTGCTAAATAATATCCCATTTTACTAAGATAAGATATATCCTAGTAAAATATATTATCCTAGTAAAATATACTTTACTAGGATAAGATATATCGTCTAATTTTATAGCTAAAATAAAATTAAAATTTATAAACTAGAAGCTATTGGTACTGGCTCATTGAAAAGGAGAAGACAAAGGGAGACTATTTGTTAACCCATTATTCTCTCAGCATTGTTTCTCAGATTAGCCAGAGCTAGACAGAAGCCAAAAGGCACCTCGACAGAAGGAAAATGCAGAAATTATGAACTGCTAGCTTCCAGGCCTCCTTCTCCAAATATTCACCTACACAATCAATATACTTCCCATTATAACTCTTAAGAAGAGTTGAGTACCCCACAGCAACTCTTGCAGGAACCCAGAAAGAGACCAACCTCAGAGTGAGGGAACAAGGATTCATAGTCCATTCAACTTAGCTTGCACAGAACAAGCCTCTACTTGTGTCTCCATCTGTTTGTTTCCATTATGTATATACAAAGCCTTAGGCCAGGCATTGTCTTTCAAATACATTTGCATTAATCAGGAAACATCTCTGTTCATTAAATCTACTGGGTTTTACAGTATAAGCTTAGGGATAGCCCTAAAATATTCATATGATCATCTCAGCTTTAAAAAAACAACCCAAAACCAAAACAGAACAAAAACCCACCAAACCCTCAAGCATCTATTTGAAGTCAACTATTCACCTCCTTCTGCAAAACATAGGGAAGAAAATTCAGCCTTGATACAAATATGTAAACGTGTCACTGACTTCAATGGCCATTCAGCTTAGCTGTGTCAAATCTGAATTAGGCCTTAGGTCTCAAACTGTCTTGTCTGCTCTTGCCATCTGTCTTCCTTTGATAACCTAATTCCTTATTAAATAGTGTGTCCTTACTGAGTGTGAACCTATTCTGCTGATCCTTCCTCTGCAACAAACATTGCCAGAGGCTAAAATTCCTGAAAGTTAAGACTACTTTGACTGCCTCTGCCTCTAGATACTATGGGAGCTTCCTTTAAGGTGGTCTGAAATTCAGTCAGTGAATTAAAAATTCCTGAGCATTCAATCTTTTCACAGTCATACCTTAGACATTTAAAATTACTAAGCTGTTTAACAAGCTATAATTTATAACAGTTCAGTTCTTGGGTTAACTGTCTGTTCTCCTCAGAGGTAGCGCTAAACATTGTAGTTCCCACACTGTGTAGATGGTGAGAGTGTTATGCAGAAGAAAAAACAAACAAAACAAACAAACAAGAGCAACAACAAAAAACCCCAGACAGACAAACATCTCTATGTTAACAAACCAATGGATAATAGATATAGGAAACATATTAAAGGGAAAAGGCAGAGACATGTTCCAGTGACATCCCTAATCTAGTGATTGTGATGCTGGAGGAAGTATAGGGAATACAGACTGGTACCCGGGGTCTCCCTATGTGAAGCCTCTTCCTACTGCTGTCAAAAACAATTTTTCCAGTCCAGCAGGGCATTTTTCTTAGAAACTGTCTTTTACAGAGATAGAAAAAGCATGCTGTTCTCAGAAAATAAATGTGGAAAATCCAAGCAACCTACCTGCACTGTTAAAATAAATTAAGCATGACAGTTATTTTTATCTGTTACTCAGTACACGTTGTGAAGAGACTATTTGAATAGCCTGAATTAGGGAAGAAGCAGTCACAAATTTACTTTAAACTCAGGCTGAACTATTCACAAATTGAGAGCTGTTGAGTATCAAGTAATTTGTCACTTAAAGAAAAATAATAAAAAAACCCACAACAAACAAAACACAGAATCACCAAGTGTCACCTCTCTTCTTTATTCATTATGTTGCACAATATTATGTTCCATGCAAGACTCGATATGAAGGTAGAGTGGTTTTTCAAAAAGAGGCTTTCTAATACACTTCTAATCTCTAAAAATCTCACAAGAAATGTAGCTTGCTAGATTTCAGCAGGAATGGTTTAAATAAGCAGCCTGACATTTGAGGTCTCACCCTGAAACCTTCTGAAATTTCCTGCCCTTTGTTTGTTTTCAGAGCTGGATTCTCTGTCTACAAGGCAGGCTGCCTCTTCAAAGTGTTATTTTAAAATCTTATAAAAGTAAGTAATAACTCTAGCACTGAAGCAATAAGTATTTGAGTTACAGGTAATATGAAAGGTAATTGAAGCCCTGATGTAATTTTATGCTTTCTTCATGCTCCATTCCACTGCTATTATGGGCTTATTGTCAAGATGGGAGCTGCACAAAATTATTATTGCTACCCTGGTACAGGCTTTGCATTGTTTTTATTTTCTCAGGATGGTACCTAATTCTGTTAGGAAGACACTTTACTCAATCAACACTATTCAGTGTTATGCTAAGGAGGAAAGGAGGGAACAAAAGAGGACAGGTAAAGAGAGATGCAAGTACACTGCAAAATCTACATTTTTAAAGGAGGTGAGTTTTGCTTATTACAGCTTTAGAATTACTCCAGCTAGGCTCAGGGCTCTAACTCTGCAAAAACTCCATAGGTGCACATCCTGTTCATGCATCAGTTTCCACTTTGGCGCAGCCCACACAGATGGACTGTCTCATTAGGCAGGGAAGCCTCTCACATCATGAGCCTGCCTTGCATGTGACTTCTGCCCCAACAAGCAAAGAGGGTGTTGTAAACTAAAGTAATGTGCCTCCGAAAAGTTGAAACCAAGCATAGCTTTTGAAAGTGAAGCATCAGCCTTTACCGTGTTTTGATGTACTCTGGAATGCAAGTGCTTTCATTGCCTCAAGAATGTTTTTAATTTTGAATTTAGACAGTGCATGTCACAGGACAGATAAACAGCTGAGAGGGAAAATGTAGAACTGAGCTGATAATTTCCACAAGCGTGCAGGAGAAAACCAGATTTTTCCTGCTGACTTTGGATTGTGCCGTAGCTGTTTGTTCTACACTTGACAAGCCATGTTTAGCATACCACAGACACAAGAGTCAGAGGTTTTGAATTGCAAGAGCAGGGCACATTTTAAGGAGCTCATGTTGTGACTTTGAAGAAGTGAGAGAGGACAAAGTCCTTCGAGAATACATGGCCGGCCTATGCTCTCTTAGGAAGTGCAAAGAAAAGGAACCCCTTTAATCTCCCAGCATGTTTGCTTATCTGGAGGCTTAGAGGTGCACTAATGTGCAGGTTTTCTGTTTCTGGACGATGTCTTTACATTAGTTCTCAAAGCATGGGACAATCTGGAAATTTATATCCAGTTAGCCCATATCTCTGCAGCAGGACTTA
This sequence comes from Pycnonotus jocosus, assembly GCA_013400435.1. Taxonomy (NCBI): domain Eukaryota; kingdom Metazoa; phylum Chordata; class Aves; order Passeriformes; family Pycnonotidae; genus Pycnonotus; species Pycnonotus jocosus. Next base: position 28,007 of record VWYP01021715.1, read on the forward strand.
AAAGTAATAGAAGCATCAGAATGTATGGAGCTCACAGCTGGCAATGGCACGGCTGACAGCCTCTGGATAAGAATCAAGAAATAATGTGGATGGCAATGTGGGAATCTTCTACAGACCTCTTAGCCAGGATAATAATGACAACACATTCTTTGAGGAATTAAGGGACAATCCCAAGTCAACTGCTTTTGTCCTTGCATGGTGACTTCAACTTGCCAGAAATTAATTGAGAGCATCATGCAGCTAGTACAACCTAGGCTGGAGAATTCCTAAAAAACCTGGGTGACAACTGTACGGAGCAGGTCCTAAGGGAACCAGCTCAGAAAGACACCTTCCTGAATCTGCTGCTTGTCAGTAGAGAGGATCTCATGAGCAAAGTGGAGATGAGCGGCCCCTTGGCCACAGTGATCACGGAGCATGGAGCTGCTGTCAGGAGGAAAAGTGCCAGCAAAGCCTCAGCTCTGGGCATGAGGAGAACAAACTTCAGGCTGCTCAGGACACCAGTGAGTAAAGTCCCCTGAGACAATGCTTTTGCCAGTGCCCAGGGCCCTCAGTGCTGCTCAGTTTCCAAACATCATCACCTAAGGGCATAGGAGTGGGCAATTCCCAAATGCTGGAAGTTAAGCAGAAAAGGCAGAGGGCCAGCTTGCCTGAACAGGGATCTCCTCTTGGAAATGAGGCAAAAAAAAGAATGTATACACACAGTGGAAGCAAGGTCAGGTAATACGGGAAGAACAGAGAGATGTTGTTTGCCATTGTAGGGAGAAAATTTGTGTAGCCGAAGCTCAACTGGAGTTGAAGCTGGACAGAAATGTGGAGGACAGTATAAAGACTTTTATCAAATATATTAATGGCAAAAGGCAGTGTAGAAATAACATTGGCCCATTACAGGATGAGAATGGTCACCTCACCAATAGTGACATAGACAAGGCAGAGGTGTTTAATGCATTCTTTGCCTCTTTGCATTCTTTGTCTTCAACAAGGGTGAAGGACCAATGCCTGGAGAACAATGACTGTAAGAATGTTCAACTCTCAGTCAAACCTGAAATTGTGCAGGATCTGCTGCTCCAGCTGGATCCCTATGAATCTATGGGGCCCAATGGCATTCATCCAAAAATCCTCAGAGTGCTGGCTGATGTAATTTCAAAAACTCTCTTGCTGATTTTTGAGCAGTCTTGGGAGTCCAGAAAGATCCCAGCTGACTGGAGCTGATGAATGTTGTCACAATTATTAAGAAGGACAAGAAAGAGGACCCCAGAAACTACAGGCCTGTCAGTCTTAATTCAGTGCCTGGTAAAGTTGTGCAGAAGTATTATTCTGGGAAATATTGAAAAACACCTGAAGAGCAACACAGTCACTGGTCACAGCCAGCACAGCTTTATGAGGGGAGAGTCCTGCTTGTCAAAACTAATTTCCTTTCATGATAAGGTAACCCACCTAGCTCAACAAGGGAAGCCAGTTGATGTAATCCTTTTGGATTTAAGTAAAGATTTTGATGCTGTCTCTTACAGGATCCTTCTGGACAAATTGTCCAGCACATGGCTGGATAAACACATCATGTAATGGATGAGCAACTGGCTCAGGGGTCAGGCACAAAGGGTTACAGTGATTGGGCTGACATCAGACTGCTGACCTGTGACTAGGGGGGTTCCACAGGGCTCCATCCTCAGCCCTGTGCTCTTCAGCACCTTCATAAATGCTTGGACACAGGACTGGAAGGGATACAAAGCAAGTTCACAGATGATACAAAACTGGGAGGAGCAGTGACTCCCTCAAAGGCAGGGAGGCCCTGAAGAGAGACNCTGAGGGGAGACCTCACTGCAGTTGCAACTTCCTCGTGAATGGAAGCAGAGGGGCAGACACTGATCTCTTCTCTCTGGTGACAGTGACAGAACCCAAGGGACACAAGCCTGAACCTGTGTCAGGGGAGGTTTAGGTTGGATATCAGGATAAGATTCATCACCAGGGTGGCTGGGTACTGGAACAGGCTCTCCAGGAAACTGGTCACAGCACAAGCCTGACAGAGTTCAAGAAGTTTGGACAATGCCCTCAAGCATGTGGTGTGACTCTTGGGAATGGAGCTGTGCAGGACCAGGAGTTGGATTCTATGACCTTTGTGGATCCCTTCCAACTCAGCTTATTCTGTGATTCTGTGAAGTGTTGGTTGTTATGTATATGTCATAATGCCCTAAGTATTGTCTAGAAGGTGATGGATATGATATAACTTGACTTTACACATTAACTTATGCTCTGTCCTGAAATATTAAAACTTTAGGTGAAAATCATAGGCCAATGTCATGAAATCAAAATCATAATTTATTTTCTTTTTAGTTTGGCTTTTGCTTTTAAAGCACTTGATCTCTTCCTCTAGTAGGGAGTCAAGAAATTCTTTACTAAATTCTCTAAAGCATATGGCTTTAATAAGAAACATCATTGAAGTTTTGACCAGCAAGTCATGCCTCTTTTGAATGTTGTGGCTAGGAAATTAAACATTTCACTAGCTATTTTAACTGAGGAGTTGATCTGTGAATAACTGAGGAGGATATACCATATCTGAGTATTATGTTTGCCAGTGAAAACAAGTAGTACTTTGAAAGCAAACATTATAATTTTTTCTAATTATATATAATTTTCTAAGATTATCCACAGAGGCCAGAACATCTTCTCTAATTGAGCAGTAACTTACTCTATAAGTACCCCCTCTGAAATAACTGGAACTGATGACCACGTGGCACAACTAAGCTTAGGTGAAGACATGTATCTTCATCCTTTAATGTCTGGATCTTATCTCTGATGTCCCTTTGCCAAAAGTCAGATTACATTAACCTTACATCACCAGTGTACTTTGATGTACTTTGATTACACATTTAGCAACTCTGTTCAGTGCTCTGGATCTCTTCTTGCAGATAGTGGATCTACCTTCACCTTCAGGTGAATGGATATATGGCCTGAAACGGTACACTCTCCTGGATTGCATGGCTTTCCAGCATTGTCATGGTTCATGCCATGATGACACCAATTCACCTTTCAACTCTCATATGCCAGATCTAGCAAGATTTGACTCCACCATTGCAAAATGTACAGGTTTTGTGTTAACATGTGTGTCTAGTACAAATGTAGGATTGAATGGGATTCTTTCATATCTTGACCACAACAGAAGACAAGGCATTAATTAATACCATTTTCTATCAAGCAAAACTGGTAGTTTGACTTTGCCATAAAGTATTGATACAAATTTTTCTGACAGAAACGTTGCACATTTCTTCAAAATAACTGACCGTACAATCTTAACACAAAAGTATGCAAAACAGGAGATCAAACATCAGACCCAGATAGTCTGGGCTATATCTGCCTCATTGCAGTCTGATCCTTAACAACTACAAAATAATTGGGCGCACAAACCCAAACCTGTGTTCTCAGGGGTCTTCCCATTCCTTTGTCAAGAACTGAATTAGTTCTTCAGGGTTTTATGCTATAAACCTCCTTATTTTACTAGTTTAACTCATAGATAACCTGTGAAAATCTGACAATATGACATTTTTTACCAGCATGGAAGAGAGCTGCTCAGAATAAGTCACACCTGTTTATTCCTAAATCCACAGGTGGATGCATGCAGTTCAATCACTTGTAGTCACTACCAGAGAGCCTGATGTTTTTGCAAGATCTCCAAATGTAAACCAGATTCAGAATGTCACCTCCTGAGAGACCATGAGGTGTGAAAGGAAAATTGATGGCAGTAGTTTCTCTCATATGCACTCCATTACCTGCAGCTAAATGTCAGCAGAGTATGTTTGTCCCATCCCCTCTACAGTTATGGCATCTGACATACGTAAGGTTTTACCCTCTTGAGTCAAACTGCTTTTTCACAGGAAAAAGCAGATAAGCAAAACTGGAAAAGCATATAAAGACATACTTAGCTGAAAAATGGAGATTGCTTTCCTGCCATTCCCAGGAGGTACACTGCAAAGGCACAGCCATTTACTTCAGCAGTACTATTCGATACTAGTGGAGAATGTCCTGTCTGCTGCTAAATGTCAACAAAGAGAAAAGTTTAACTGCACATGTCAATTTTGACTATTGCAGATGCATCCACAATATCTTCTGCATATGTATGGAGCATTCCCAACCACTGGTACATGTAGCTGTAGCTCTAATTCAGGAAATATAAAAAAGAATCATAAAAATATGCCTTGTCTGCATCAGTGTGGGGAAGATCAGTGTGAGGAAGAGAAAAGATAAGCTGTCTGACTTAGCAGCTACAGGAATTTGACATAGCTTTTGCAGTCCTTTCTGTTGGCTATGATGAGAAGCTTAGAAGAAGGTTAGAAGCTTGTCTTCATGGTTATTTACACACATGCATTTCTTGGGGCCAAGAAATCCTTTACACAGGTGAAGTGAGGTTAGCACCACAAGCTGTCTCCTCCTCCCCATTACAGATGCACTTTCAGTGCTGTTTCTGTAAGTGATGGCATTTCTTTCTCCTCACAGAGAATGGTTATCAGTAACAGATAATCTTTCTGCTACCTTCTGCTTTCTTTCTGTGGCTAGATTTAAGATGTCATGATTAAAAAGAACTTACATTTCATCACTTGTGCTTCCTTACTTCATACCATTCAAGGAGTTCTCTGCTAATTTTAAACCCTTTTTCAAGGCAATGAATTCATCATTTGGCTACACTTCTGTCACATACAGGAACTTACTCTAGACAAAGTTAGGAGGCTATTTCTTCTTTTAATGATAGAATATCACACTCCTTACCTGATAATTCCAAATAAGAGAATGTACTCCAAGGCAAATTATTACAAGTGAGAGAAACAAAATTCACAGATTTTTCCCTTATTCATGCCTCCAAATTAATGTCAGAGTCTTACCTTATGTTTTGCAGACATTTTCTCTGTCAAAAATTTTAGTGGTTCCCTTTTGCTTCCATCAAAAGTTCTTTGTTGTGATCAAAATTACTGGGACTGGGAGCTATTTTCTAAGCAACATTGTAATCTTATTCTCTTAGAATAGCTTTAATTTTAGGGCTGGTCTCTACTTAAGGTTTCTTTCCAAAATATATGTAGATTATGGTTCTGAGGGCATTTTGATTGCTTCATAGCAGAAATGATGAACTTCATTGCACACTTACAACTATTTTATGGTACTAGAACTAACTATTAAATGGTTTTTTCCCACAGAGCTAAATCTATGAGAAAATGCACACAAGATCTGAATCAACAGTAGTTCATCACAGTTGGTCACTAGAAACTATGTTGGTAGGTAGAAATTCCTTGTTAAAACAGGTAAAGGACAGGTATTGAGACTGGTATTGCATGACCTTGTAGTGAATAGCTGAAGATACAACTGGTATTCCAAGCCACCATCACTTCTCCCACAGCTGAAACATGCAAAACCCATATCAAGAGTATGGCTAGACTGGACTAGTTGAAATCACTCCTGAAAGCCTGAGCTGAAGAGAGCTAATCCATCTCAGTAGTGGAGATCTGTGCAATGGCTTTAATTGCTCTGCCTGCAACCACCGACAAAAGTCTTAGGTGTTTTCCAAAATGGTGCTAGATATAGGCATCTAAAACGTGCACCTGAATTTTGGAGATTGAGACTTTGACACTTATTCTTAGTACAGACGAAGCACAGTGCTTCTGGCATGGTCCCAAATAACAATCTGAGGGATATCACCAGTCAAGGCTCCTTTTCCTTGGGCATAAGTAAGTGTGACTTCCCTCCTACTAGTACAAGTAGGGAGCTTTTTGTCTTATTTATATTTAAGTACAAAATGCATCACAGTGTGAAAGCTGAAAACAGAGGGACCATTTGGAAAAGAAAAGCAAATCAGCAAAAGAGAATTGTGCCATTAGTTCTATAATCTGGGCATTCACCTCAGTTAATAACAGGACTACCAGATGCAGAAAAACAGATTGTGTGAGCTAGTGTGGTTCAGACAATTATTATGAGACATATCAAAAAGAAAAGGCACCTACAGCAATAGTTTTGCTAAGACTAAAGATTTTGTGAAATAGAATATCAAATTTTTCTTAACTCTTAGAGATGAGCCCTCAAAACATAGTTAAAAGAAATTTACCCTACTGTTGTTTCAAAATATAGCAAGCATGCAATGCCTCAACATAACATTAATTAAAGTGCAAGAAACCAGATAAATGTGTGGTTTTCTTTGCCACTTAAGTTACGCCTTTTTCTTCCTGCTGCTATGTGGCCTCTTCCAATCTGAACACCAGGAAGCCACTAAGCCATTTAGTGGTTTAATAAATAAACCTGTCAGCACTCTTGCTAGAAGACCTTTTCCCCTAGACTGTGTCCTTTTTTTCCTCCCTCTCCTTCTTTGAGGATTTTATTTTTCTGATTGATCTTATATTAATCACAGGAATCACTGGTGACAAACTCTGCTTTGTAGTGTAACATGGCATCTGTCTGCTGGCTCAGCTGGGCACTGCCAAGATATCAACACAAGGGCGCAGTTGATATTTCATTTTAAATGACAAGCCCTGGGTAAATGAAAGAAAGCAGACCAAGACACAGCAGGAATTCCTGTGATCCAAGTCAAGTGAAAATAGTTGCTCTAATAAAGTGCCTCCTTGGCCTGTTCAAGACCAAGTTAAATGATGATCCAGGATTTATGTGGTTTGAGCTGACCTGTTCCCTTCCAGTCTGAACAGGGCAGGAGGCACTCCGGTGAACAGAAGACAGGCCAATAGATCCGGGATAGGAACAGTCTGCAGCAGGGAGCAAAGACCTAGGAGCAGTAGTTTGTGCTTTTGGGAGACGTGTACAATGTTCCTTGGCTTTGAAAAGGACTAGAATTGTTCCCACAAGCAACATGTCTCAGTGAAAGAGAATAAACTGATCCATCTGCAAGCAAGCAGATAGTTGACTTGGTCAGACAAAAATTACTATCTTGGGAGAAATGAAGAAAACTTGATTTAGTTTTCCTGGTGAATGCTCTTCAGTGCTTTATCTGCCTTTTCCTAGGAGGAGACACATATTTGCCCTAAAATTTTTCTCTGATTCAGCTTCTCTTGTGCTACAACCTGCTCCTTTACTGAACCAATTTCTTTGACAAGAGGATGTAGGCTGCGAAATTTTGGATGGATAGAGACTGCACCAGTGTTAATGCCTGTATGGTATCATAGGTTTGGATTTGTTTTCTGACAGCTTAACAACACAGCAATGGAGTCTGTATGCTGGAAAACACAGAGCTCTCTGTTGCTAAAACAAATATCAAAACTAAGCTCCTAAGTCCATAGTTCCTGAGTTTTCTGAGGGAGTTTTGGGTCACTGCATACAGCTCACATATTTTAGTAGCTGAATTGCACCCTTAAGTTCCCCTTCTCTGTCTAGCTTCTGTGAAAGTAGAACAGAAACTCAAAGTGTTTGGGAGACTGAGACTGATAGAGCAAGGACCTTTCAGCTGAGCATGGTGCCCCCAGGCCAAAGCTAGCCCAATCCGAGGTGTTTCCCTGTGGTCACAGGGCAGACCATGAAGAACTGTGATTCAGGAACAGGCTGACAAAATCTCCCCTTGCTTATTAAGAGCAATGAGTGGGTATGCACAACAGTTTTCCAGATCCTTCACCAGTACCTTTCTTTTTCATCCATATTTTGCACATTCACTGCCAAATGCATCACCAGGAACTACTCTTACTGGACTTTTACTCAAATTTCATCCTTCCTGTCTTGACAACACCTGTTCCTTTCTCTAATGGCTGATGCTGATGAGAGCCCAAATTTCTTCTAATTATCTGCACCTTGATTTCTCTCCCAAGTCTGCAAGGATATGTCTCTTGAGGAAAAACTTTTAGCTCAGCTTCATTCCTGTAGTACTATTTGGTCTTCTTTATTGCAAAACTCCTGTCATCTATCAAACCCTATTCACAGTTGAAATGAACAGCAAATAAAAGGAAACAATGAAGTCAGCACTGTGCTGCACAGAAGTGGAGCCAGCATGCACAGAGATGGATGAAAAGCCACTGAGCCTCAATAGTGCTGATGGAGCTGCCCTGCAGCTGCTCTGGTTGAGATACTTCATCACTGCTGTACAGACGATTATAAGTGTAAAACTTCAGCTATGCTAATGGCAGCAGGAACTGGTACTATCTAGGCCTTTAAAACATGTCCATGGGTGTGAACATGCTTGGACATTTATTTTTTTTAATCCAAGGGTGATTATGCAGTTGCCATATCCTTCACATAAATCATGTCTGAGGTCCACACTATAGCAGATATGGCCTGTCACCAAAAACAGTGGGGGATGAAATCTACTCATGATACTTATTTTGTGAGATGTATAGGAAATATAACATTTTCTTATGCATGTTAATTTCTAGGCCTCAGACTTCCATGACATTTTTCTAGTTAGGTACATTTATTACCATTAATGCTCTCTCCTTAATCTTTCAAGAGTTGCCACATCAATTGGGAATATATTTTACAAGTGGAGAATTTAAGACAATACCAGTGTCTTCCAAGGGGTATGCAGAATGCTAGCTGTGGCACAAGTGTGAAATTGGGTAACCCACATCTCCACTAACCCACATCTCCACTCCTAGTCACCAGGCTACGATTTCTTGGTGGGCTTAGGCTGCCCATCAGATCATCATATTAGATTACAGATTAGATTAGATACATCAGCATCTCATCAGAGAGTAGAAGTATGGTTTCTAGTGAGCTCAACCCTCTCTCCTCTACCAGATTTGCACTTGATTCAGATGTGGAGGGATTCACACTGCAGATGTACTGTTGAGTTGCATGCAAGAGTGGTTTTAGGGGAAACTGAACCAGATCTCATATCCAAACTCTGCTGCAGGGTCACATGAAACACTTTTCAAATCCTAGTGTAAACAGATTCAAATCAATTAGTACTCCTTATTACAATAGGGTAACAGTAATTCCGATGAATCAGACTAAATCTAGTCTGACATTAAATCCTGGAAGTATTTGTAATATAGACAGATATTTCAGCACCAACTGGTCCCATCCTCTGATCTAGTCTGACAGCTACAAGGTAGTGTGGAGGAATCCATTCAAGGATAACATGCAAAGGCTTCACAATTCCAAATACATTGCAGAAAAAATGCACAGCTTGGATATGAAGGGAAGTTTTAGGAAATGGTATAAAAGGGCACACAGCTCTATTTCACATCTGGTTTTGGATAGCAGGAGAACATATCAATATCAGTAGATAATCAAAGACCCATTATGCTGAAATGTTATACATAGATACATAAAAATGAAGATCTTTTTGGCCTAGATTAGCATGAATAAAGCTATCAAAGAGAGCTGGAAAGAAAAGAAAAGGGAAAAAAAAAAAAAAAAGAACCCAGGGCAGAATAAACTAGTTGCTTTTTTTTCTGCATCCTCACCTCCAAAGCAGTAATGCTCTATGGGAACCCCATAGAGCATAGAGATGAAAGCAAAGAAGGGATCAATCCTGTGGCAAACCCACAGGATTAGAGTTCTGACTTTGTGAACTGTTTCAGAGTGTGGAGAACACAAGAAAAAAGGTCTCAATTCCATTACTACTCACATTGGTTTTAATGAAGTTCTCAAACCTTCCTGAGGGCTACCTATTGGCTCTGTGGACTGCATGGACAACATAGCTCAGCAGGCAGGAAGAGAAGGGCCAGCTCCAGAGAATCTGTGCTGGAAAAAGTTAAAAGCATTTTCAGGATTTTTATGGGCATTTAAGTTCCACTGGTATTTTTAATATTCTTCTCCCAGAGAAAAAGAAGTCTAACTGAAGCTGCAACCAGCCAATATTGTGGAAGGAAAAGTACAGGTCTGTTGTGAAAGTCTCTCAACTACAGCTCAAGCTAAGACTGTTAGCATGTGCCACTGTCCACTGGAACAACAAATATGCAAAGGGCATCTCTGAAGCATAGATCCTTTTTGCATAGGTATTCATAACACAGCTGTGGTGCATACACAAACAGTAGTGGGTTGAAGAGATACACTCAAGATTATAACTCAAGTAGCAGCAGAGGGCATGAATACAAGTCCTTGTATTGGCCAGAGGCTGCAGAGCCATTTCAAGATGTATTATTACATGAGAGACCTATTTCAAATTTAGTAGGCGTGCACTGTGCTGTGGTAGCATACGTAACACTATTCAGTGTACTCCCTGTGTGAATGTGTGCCTTCAGCAGAGCTACTGGAGATGATATATACAAATCCCTACACATCTTGCTTCTCTATAGGTGAGATCATGTAACCCCTATAATTTAATTTCACGACTTAGAAAATATTCACTGATTTAATCTGACTTTAACTCAACATGATTTAATTATTTCCATTGCTATGGAAATTCCAAAAGCAATCAAGCAGCTGTCTGTAGCTAGTTATGTTTAAACAAGATTGTCCCTGAAGGTGAAACCAGCAGATATGTTCTTACCATCTTCAAGGCCTGTTTGATGCAGAAATATAAGTGCAGAGATTCTCCCACACAGGCTGCCCATACCATGCCCTGCAAGCTGTGCTTGTGACCTGACATGACCCAATAAACAGTGGTAACGACTTCCTGCATGACAAAACAGCATTCTCTAATGACATACTTAGTTAGGGGTCTAGACACTCTTATTTACCCTGACCTTTGGGGGCACAGAAGTGGTGAAACGTCCTCTGGCTTCTCCTGGAGACAGGACAAGCTCATGCAGAGAATGGTGTGAACACAGGTACACCTTCAGCACAGCAACATGGGTGAGCATGGAGCAACCAGCATCTAGGGAGCTGCCTGGTGGTGACAAGGGCCAACCCACTGTCCCATTAGGAACCAGGGCAGCTCTGCCCCTGGGAACCACCCTAGGGACAGGGACGGCCACTGAGTGGTCTGATATGGAATATGTTCTTCCTGAGCCATGGCACACTGTGTCAACACCAAGCACCAGTTGCCTTTTCCCCCAGGGGCAGCTGCTCCTGTGCAGCACAAAGAGCTGTCTCCAGCTGGCAGAAATATTTTTCAGTCATGGTTTTTGCAGCCTTTCTACATTCTTTAACAACACTGACAAAACTCCAAGGTGGTAACAGAGTGTGGCAGGTAAAAATGGATCCAGTCAAAGCAAAGCAACCTCTCAGCCATGTGTATCCATTCTCCCATGGGCAATAAATATCTTTGGTTTTGTAGGTGCAGGAGGATTGGCTATGCTGCTGAGGGACCCATCGGGACCATGCTCCTATGAGAGTTCTGAAGCCAAGAAGGGTCCAGGGGTAAGTCTCCTCTCACTGTGTCCTTGTGGGAGGCACAGGGATCTGCACTGTGCTCAAACATAATCCACCTTCAGCGGAGTGCATCGCATCTTCAGCTGCAAAGAGGCTGTCATGCTGGGAGTAGGTTTGCAGCAGACCCCATTGGTATAAACTGTATTCACTTGGCTTCTGCAGGCTCTCTTTCTAAATATCTACAAGTCTGGTGCAATGGTTAGGATTAGGAGGATTTTCAACAAAAGTGAATCTCTTGAAAAGTTTGGTTAAATAATCCTGGTGGTTCATGGAAGATGGTGTCAAACCAATGCTCTATCCTTCCTCACTGTCAGTCAATCTCCCACACATCTTCCCTTGCATGTTCTATTCTCTTCTTCTCAGGCTCCTTGCAAATACTTCTTACCCCACCTCCTTTCATCTGCTGGGCAGCTTCCTGTGAGCAGCTCCTCAGTATGAGGAGGGCAAGCATCTGATAAGCGTTGTGCTCACCTGGTGTAGCCTGGTGTAGTGGGGTGGCACATGGAAACTCCGTTTTGCTGGAAAAGCCATGACAGGAATATCCCCTTTTCTTCGTCGTTCTCACTGTGGTCATGTGCAGCCATGTGTTCTTAACAGCAGGAAATTAAATTGTCAGTAAGATAGAGAGTGGAAAGGCAGTGAATGGACAAGTGAATTCCTGCAGGACCAAGATATTCATCTTAACGGTGGCCAATATTGCTGAAGAAGTTATTGGCTGAAGTCAAAAACAACCATGTCAAAAACTAGAGGCGTCTCCAAAAATTTTACACTATAGACTAGACATTTTAAAATATGCAAATTTGCGTATACACAGGCCATATTAATGCCTAAATTTGTTTTAATCTTTCACACTTTTTAAAATTAAATTCAACAGCAATCTAGGCTCTTAAATAGGTTCGTATGAGACTGACGAAGCACATTTCATACATCTGCTATAAAAGTAGATTTGCTTGGGATTTTTTAATTACAGTTAAATTTCTTTACAGAAGCATTTGAAGATAAAATGCAGCAAATTTGTATCTTCTTCTGATCTGTGAGTGAAACTAGTGTGAGAAGCTCATATCAGCTACCTTTAAGATCTTAAAGGCCATGGTGAATAATCAGGTCAAGCCAGCATTTGTATAACTTCCTTTTTTGAATGAGGAAAATGTAAACACAAAACACATTTTGATTTTTCTTACAATGTTTATTTCTTTCTTTTATTAACTTAAAAAAAAACCAAACAAACAAAAAAACCCCCCTCAAAATCCAGATTTCCTACAGGCTTTATTTTTTTATTTTCTACGGTGCTGATGAAATCCAAATGGTGTTGGAACAAGATGACAAAATACCAAAACAAAATAGATCTAGTAATAACAAATATGAATCTGACTACATGTGGTAAACAATCTACAATGGACAACATAACACAGAATTTCACACTCCTGGGTATCAAAAACAACAACCAAATTTAAGGTTAAATCTATATAAAGCAGCAAGTTAACGCATCCTCAGAGATACCAGTCAATAATAAACTACTTTTCATTAGGAAAATAATTTATAACACAAGCAATAAAAGTAAAGTCCAAATTGATAGGGCAAAAAAGTCAAAATGAAACCCTTTCATGTTATGGTTAAATCAGATATCTAAATTATTCTGATTGTAGCTGAAGCATGGACTTGCACAGGCATTCCCAGACATTGTGCCCTGGTTGCTATCAGTGCTCTGCTCAACATAGTATTTCTTCGTGGCAGCTCTAATGTCACAAGGAGGACCTCTAGGGCTGCTGGGAAAGCTCTCAGCTGGAGTTTAATCAGCCCATAACATTGTTTACCTTAAGTTAAGGTCATACTTAAGGAAGAGGGGGAAAATGTTCAGTGACTGTGGAATACAATTTGTTTTAATAGCGCAGTTCGTTGAATGCTTTGGAGTGTAACATCACATGGAACAAAATCTGACTTAGCATTTTTTCCTTCTTGGTTTTGAAAAAGAAGTGTCATTTTTTATTAATAAAGAACTCCCGCTGAAGGAAGAGGTTAAATGACATAATTTTGCAAAAGGGAGGCTGACTCAGTGTTGCCACTAATGTAGCATGAGCTGAATCAGCAAAATGCCAGCACAGGAAAGTCAATAAAGTCCATGAGAGTATCCTTACCCATATGGAAAAAAGATTAATTTAGTAATAGAAAATTACAAAGAGCTAAAATTTTCTTTAATTAAGTGCTAACAATTTGTGGAAGGGACAATCCTAGTGTTTGAGGCAAATATCATATGGAGCAGTTGGTTATAAACTCTTCTAAGTTTGCTGACAGAGATATCCAAAATTATTGTCCTTTCTATTGTTAAAATGTGAAATGGGGAATGCTATTTTCACATAGGAAAACTATCAGTTCTAGATCAACTCCAAAAATATACAGACCCAGTAGCAGTATTGTTACAATAATAATTTCAATTAATAGAAATTGGAAAGAGAAATCCTCATATCTCTGTTATTTTCAATAACCAACTTACTCCAAGGGGAGGCCTGGGCCATCATAAAGTTCCTTTCCGTTTAATGAACTATTAACAAAGACGCAACAAGCTACACTTAAGTCCTGATGTGCTACTGACTGTATGGTTCAAGTCAATGATAACTTGTGTAGCTTTCAATAAAGTGTAGAAAATTCTTACATCAAACAGGTAATGACATTCATAACCAGTGAAAATAGGATATGGATCAGTAAAGAAGTACCGCACTTGGAATACTCTCCCTCACCAGAGGGGGAATTTGTAGTCCTGCCTAAGAGCCATTACATGTAACACGCTCTGAACTAGCCAAATTGGACTTATTGTTGAACAAGCCAAAGTTTTTGAGTAATCTTGGAGGGTTTTTTATGTTTCTTCCTTCATTTCTAAATAGCAAAATGCTGCCTCTTCATTGTTGCATTTAAAACACATCCTGTTATGCCTGCAGCTCTCTTTAGAGTGCAGGTTCAGAATACTATGTACTTTATTATTGAGCCATTCTTGCAGCTTTTGCTCAAAAAGAGTATGTGTGTGGGAGTAGCATAAACTGCAGCTGGTTGTCTTTATATTTCCACCATTATTGCTGCTGACTAGTAACAAGGAAGAAGATGTACATGTACATTTGTTTATTTTGTAATACTGCTGTACAGGAGATTGAGAGATTATCTTGGTAAACAACCTCTAATTTTAACAAAACCTTTAGGATCATGAAAAAGATCAGCAGTAGGCTGAATTTGTCTTGCAGTGCTAATATTTTATTATTTCATATTTTATCAGAAATATAGAACATTAATCTTCTTTTTAATTGGTTTTATAAAATATTATTTCACCAAAGAACCTAAGTGGGTCCAGAAATGTATAGAAAAAATCATAATTTCACTATGCAGCCACTAACAAACAAAGAAACAAATAAATCAAGCAGATCTAGGATATGCCCCTTCCCCTCATCCTCCCTCTTGTCCTGCTGCCATAAATGTGTTGTGGATGAAAACTTTCCAGATAACTCAAAATGGCAGAGGCTTTTATATTTTCAGCACTCTGGATCACTTTATAATGGAAATGCTTTTTCTGCCTAGTGCAAGTATCTGAAGATTGCGAGGCCAGACAGCAAAAATCCCTGGTCATCTTTTAAAGTGTAAGCCTGTGTGGCCTTATATCCCCATCTTCCTGACTCTTCAGGCAGTTTCAGGTGTTTCTCACTGCTATGCCCACCATGATCAGGTACTGCTGAAATTCAGCCACAGTATGCAGCAAAACACCGAGGCAAGGTACTAGCCAACTTCAAAGAGAAAAACAGTTTATTTCCTGCAGCTGATGCTTTCCCCAGCTGGCTCCTGCCCGTTCTCATCACTGCTTTCCCGGGCTGCATTGTCCATCTCTGGTCCTGCCCAAAGCTTTCCTCATGCTGAAGTCAGCAGAACTGGGCAGGGTGATGGAGAGGAGGATTAATCTGAGTTGCTGAACCACATGTCACAGCACACAGCTAAGAGTTAATTTCCAGTTATTTCTGCTAATTACATCTCTGTATCCTCGGGGAGGCAGGCAACATTGGTCAGGGAAACCAGAGATTTGTCAGTCATTTAAAGTGACCAAACTTTATGTTTGACCCCTGGCATTGTAATTTTATTTTTGTGGCTCTGCATGCAAACTGTCTAAGATGAATAACAACACCGTCAAGCTGTGGTACCTGTGTAAAACATGCCCCCCTACCTCTGTATCCAAAGACAAATAAGATTGCCCGCTCCAGGAGTGAGTTAGACATTAAAATGCACATCAGTTTGGTAGTGCAGAGCTGGATTTCCATACAGAATAATGTGTGCATTTAATCAGAAGACCTTTTTCAGGTTCTCGTATCAACTTATTATAGCTTCATTTTGCCTGATTGCACTCCTGATGATCAGAAAACAGAGTGAAGCTAAGACCTCAGCTTATTGCAGGGACAGCCAGCCCTTCAGGTGAGTAGAGGTTTGGTCATTGGGTCTGTTCCCTTTCTAATTCAAGAAAAGGACATATTTTTAGGAAACTGTGATACTGTTACTTGAGGGAGAAAAAACATATTCTCAGTCATGAGACAAATAATTTCTTCTTTGAAACTATTATCCACTTCTTTGAAATATTATCCACTTGTCTATGACTTTCCGAGAACCTTTAGGTAGTCTAGGTTTTCTAATTTCTAGTGTTGCCATCCATTCTGCAGCAGAGGACACATTCCAGCTGGAGGTATTTAACACCATTGCAACAGTGCTAGAAGGAATAAGCATCCAGCCTTTGTCTTGTGAGGGTGTGGTAAAACGTGTTGAGATGGCAGCCTAACTGCTGAAGATTAGTGCTTCAATGTGCAAAACTCCGAAGATTGAAAGGTATCGAGAATTTGCAGGACCATTCACTAAGACTGTAGCAACATAAAGGGGAAAACGTTAAGAGTGCCGGAAGAGTGTCTTGATGTTCTGTGTAGTAGGGATTGCAATCACAGGAGGCTGACAGAGCTCCCATGTAGGAGTAAAAGCAAAGGCAGAAGGATTTCTCTTCATTATTGTCAGAGCACATCTGCGGTAACGTTCCAGGAAAAGATGTCATGACAAAATGTGCCTTTCTCCATCTAGTTCATGTTTGGAACAGAAGTAACTACTGTGTTGGCTTTGCCTAGCAATTAGATGCACAGAATTCAAGAAAACTGATGTGTTTTGGAGACTGCTTTTTGTCAGCTGAAAAGGCTAGGAACATTGCAATATGAGCAGGTAAACTTCAAATGCTATTATTTTTTAATAATTATAGAAGTAGCTTAGCATACTATTAGTTGTCAGCTTTTGATTATCTTTTTCCTTTCCTAGTTTAAGTTTTGTGTAATGCCCTTTTCTCCTCATCACACTTTCTTGCCCCAGACACTAACAGTTCTTCAGTTCATTCAGAATCCACCTTGTCTCCACATATTCATTATGAACGTCTTTTTTTTGCTATTGTAATCAGGCTCCTTTTCCAATTTCTACTTTCTACATAAATCCATGTAGGTGTTTCAAAAACATACTTGTCACTCTTTCTCCAGCATATTTTTCACTCTTTCTGTATCACTAGATTTCTTTGCAGGCCTATTGAAAGCCTCTGATTACATTCTCTTCATATTTTCGCTCTGCTGCCAAGTCCCAGGTTCCCACCCCACTTAGTTTCTGCTAAACCTCAATTTCTGCTAATTGTTCCTTTTGTTTCCTGTCACTTTTGCTTTAGCTCTCCTGTGTCTCCCATAGTTGCCTATCTCCCTTATCAGTCTCTTTTCCTGGGGTGGCTCTGGCCCTAGTTTTTCCTGCAGGGGCAGGAGAGGTCTCTGCACATCAGCACCCATTATTGCTTGCCTTTGGAAAACATCATGGGCCAGATAAGAAATCACTATGTTGAATGAGATAGACTTACTAAAGGAAAGCCTGTCTGAAATCCAGGTCTCAGTAAACACTTTGGATCCCTCTAAGAGCTATGGCATAAAAAAACTACGATCTCCTTCTTCCATCACAGTTTTGATCATTAAGGGCAACAAGTCATTTCTGTGTTATCTTTGCTAGAAGATAACTAGCAAAGATATCTTTGCTAGTAGTTCAAGTTTGCTTGAACTACTGGAATTTATAGTTATATTTATAACTCATTTTTTGCAAATACGACAAAGTTGAGTAATCAGTGAAATATACTATATATGGGTGTTTATGTGTAGATACTTAAACATTTCTGGGCTGTACATTTTGTGAACTGCCTACACAAACAATTTGACCAGCTCTATAGTACTTTCTTTTAACTATAGAGCCTAATGTTTAAGCTGTTGCAGGACAACACTGCTTTATTCTCTGCAGACAACTTTATTCTTTGTCTTGTTGTTTTTATTGTTCTACTGGTAGTGAATAAAAGCCTGCATCTGTTCCTCAGGAAGGACTTAATCCAAAGCTTATTGAATGCACTGGAAGAGTCTCCATTGGGCTTTGGATCAAGCTCTTTAGTTCACAAACAAATGCTTTTTGTGATAATATGCTATTCAAGTATTGTATAGAAGAGTTACAGAGGTTCTCTATTTCTAAAATAATGACTGCTCTTTAAATCTTTTTTGCTATGCCTGTTCTGTTGCAGGAACAATATGCAACTGTACATAATTGCTGAAATACTGTAGTCCATGTTTATCATGCCCCGCCAGTTGATATAAATGTAGAACATGTAATGCTGTGGTAACAAGTAATGCTACATTTATGTGGCTCTTCCTGTGGAAATAGTAATTCAAAAATGCATAGAGATAGCTACATTTACTGGCTTGAGGATGATCAGGCTCAATCAGGCAAGCGGGGACATGGCAAGATATCTTTGAGGGCTGCCTTTTGTTGGTTATTGATGAAGCAGACTTGGAAGAGGGGTTTGTAGAATACAAGAGGGATATTACTGAATGGGAATTTTTTTTTCTACTCTTAGGAAAAGGAGCATATTGAAAGGAGCCTGAAAAGGAGAGGACTGAAAGCTCACAGTAGGGGAAAGAAACGGGGGCTATTGTGGAAGAGGGTACAATGAGACAAAGATAAGGCAGGAGGAATCAAAGCAGAAACACTAGCTGGAGCAAGACTGTAAAGAACTTTAAGTGAAACTTTACAGCTCCAGTTTTGCAATGACTGCATTTTCTGCAGCGGGGGGGAGATCTGTGAGCTGGTTATGCAGTGGCATTCCCGAAAGCTGCAATAAAATAGATTTTTCCTTACAATACCGCAGGTACTGAATACTTCTTTGGATTTCTTGTGAAGGGAAACTAACAGTTCCTGTGAATTGAAGAGAACATGATGCCAGTGAAACTTAGTTGGTTTTTCAGCTGCAGAACAGAGCAACTTCTTGACGTGGGTGTAGATGACAGAAACAGTTACTACTGGGCATTACTCCTATGACAGAATTGCTTGCAGTAAAACACAATATACTGTGTGGTAAGTGCTTGTAGGGTTGCACACCTAGTTGGTAAGCTGATGGTGACTCAGACTCTCAGTGACAGAGCCAATACTAAAACATTATTCACTCAAGGAGTTGCATCTAAGCCAATGAGATTACTCGTGTAGTGAGTGACTGATAGAGATCTTGCCAAGCTATTCCACCACATAATAGATGTGGGTAAATGAGCCTGTTTGTCAGGTGAAGAACTTCAGAAAGGAATTTTAAAGTTCATTCTATGTATGAACTTTTTCTGTTTGAACTCCCTAACCATAGCTAAGGTCCTATTATGTTTTGCCAACTCCAATTAACCAGCAGTCCCTATCCTAAAACTCATCAGCTCATATAGACAAATACGGGAAAGTGACTTGCCTTCAGTCACATCACAAGTCAACACCAGTGACAGGAATAGAAAAGAGATCTCCAGTCAGTTCTCTATCAGCAGCTTCCTGCCTCTGTAATTCACAACATTTAACCCTGCACTGAATATAAAGCATTTATGAATATGACCTCCAAACTTTCTACAGCTCTTCTGCTAACTGACTGGTGAGTTTCTGCATTTATTAGCTTTATAAATGCACAGAGAATACACTGAAGTACCATTTTCATCTCGTACACGTTATTACAAGCTGGTGCATTCCCTCATCCAGCTCATCTCCATGTTTTTCTGCAGTCGGAGACATAACCAGAACCACAAGAAAAGGAAAATTCATCTAATCTCAAAATTTCTGACAGCCAGTCTAAGACACTTAAAAATCTGCATCCCAAGCAAAACTCATTTTTCATATTCAGTAGAATTCAGTGCGGAGGCTACCATATCAAGCATCACCTTTCAGGACTGCATTCCATTTAAAAAATGCTATAAAAGTACCTGTCATATTCAGCATCATTACCACTTTTTTTTCCTTCTTTTCTTTATTCTGCATTGCTCTCAGCATCTTTTAGAGTTTGTAGAGATCATGAATAGTGTGCTGGACTGTAAACAGCAGCCTGAAAAAATGTATAATAGGAAGACGTATATCCTCTTAGAATTATTCTCCATTTGAAGGTTCACTGCATAACAATAAAAAAATCTGTCTTACTGAAACAGGCTCCCCTATACTGACAGGGTCCCAAAGCAAAATCTCTGAGTAACTCACTGGTCTCCTGGATAAAGCAGGAGCAGCAGATACTGATACGGCTTCACTCTTTTATCTTCCTATTTCTCTCTCCTCTTCTCCAAACATTTTTGTCTTTCATTTCCTTCTCTTTATCTCCCCATCCTGAGCTGCCTTGTGTCTCTTCCACTTTCTAATTCCAGGCAGTCTTTGTTGGCAATGGTTCCATCCTCTTTCTGCCCATGGAAGGGCACACATCTGTACAGAGGCAGACTGTAAACTAGGTCAGTTTATACGGGAGATAAAAAGAACAGGAATAAGAGCCTTTTGTATAATAACAAGGTCTCACATAAGCACATGGCCCAGTTGTCAGAGAGGTTGAGCATCTGCCATTACCACTGACTTCAGTGGCACCAGTCCATGTGTCCACAGGCCGCAGATGTAGAAAAACATCCTCAGTTTTGCAGTCCCCTGCAAGCAGAAGTTCAGATACACAGTCGCAGTTCCTTGATGTTCACTAAGACTCCACATTAACCTCAGGATCTGTTTCTGTCAATTTTTCCAACATGTTCAGCACAGTTTTGGGACCTAAACTGGGCAGTCATTGGAGGAGGAATGAGGTGATACTGGGGATAATACCTTTTCAGTTCACAAGCACACATAGCAGGCTTGAAATAGAATGGCAAGTGAGGAACTGTCATGTGAATGTTAAAAATAACTATTTTTCTTGACAAATATTTGGTTAATGCAGCTATCTTTATATTCTTCCTCCTTTCAGAGTTTTTAGAACAATACCAACTGATCTTACAACTCATTATTTAGGTAAAGTTATTTTAACATTACAATAAATATAAGGGAAGACCGCATTCTGGCAAAGATTAATTGCTCCTTCCCCCTACCTGAAGTTCTCTGTAATGCTGTAGAAAAATTACAGAGCATCAGTCTCATTTGTGATATTGCTTTACCTAATGGAAGAAAATCTGTACTGCAGTTACATGCATCAGTCCTATCTTGTATGAGTCCAGAAATCAGGAAAGAGAAAGAAGGTAATAAGTTGTTGGAACAGTAAGATAGAGAGGTGTGAACCCAGGAAGAGGAGCTCTGAAATCCTCCCTTTGACAGTGTAACATTGTTGGTTTCCACAGATTTTTCTTCACAGCCCAGTACTGCCAGTCTCCAAAACTTGGGGCCTTTAGAGAGCATGATGCTTGGCAATACTTATTTTAACTATTATTCTGAGGCCTGGAGGGGACCTTTCTATATAGTTCTGAAGGTTTCCACAAGCAAACCCCACTAATTTATTTCCCTTCCTCCCTTCCAATAACTGCCTTATTCTGTTTCTAGCAGCTGAAGTTCCTAAAAACCAAATAAAGGGTGGTCAGACCTGTGAAACATACAAACGATGCAACCCCCATGCTCCTTTTCCTCTTTCCTCCATAACCCTGTATTGCCATTTGGATGGCATGCCAGGCCTGGGAGTACAGACTCATACATTTCTGCAGGGCAGGATGGTGGGCAGGATCAGCAATGCATGTCTATGCACAGGTGCAGCTTTCCTTTGGTCCCTGCCTGCTCTCTGCATTTAGGCTGAATGAGGATGTACTGTGGTTCTAGCACCTTATCCTAGGAGGACAAAGGCTAAGAGTCCTATCTTTGAGCAGGTAGCTGCATTGCAGACATTCCTGCGGACATTCCTAGATGGTGCAGCTGAAACATCCCTGTTCAGAGCTGATCTCTCTTCCTCCCTCTTGTGCCCCATGTTGGTGGCAAGTTAATAATGTTCATCAAAAAGCCCCTCCTTTGTCCAGAGAATTTACAACAAAGTCTGAAAAAAAGGAAGACAGATGGCTGTCAGTAGGGAGAATGGCAGACAGTTCCCTTGGTGGGGCTGTACCATACGCTTGTGTGCTTTCAGATGCATATATTTGCAAAGAGCGTTGTGGCCACATGTAGTTGATTATTAGGATAGCTTCTTACTTACATTAATAGCACCAGCTTATGGGTCTGCACTTACATATGTATGCTTCAGTTTCCTTATACCATCAGCTTTTATTTAAAATCATTTTCATTATCACTCAGCATTCAGGTAGCAACCATGCCTCTGTGTGAGCATCTGTGTCCTCGAGTTCTCAACAGAGAATGCAGCAGCTGAATTACCAATAGCAGCATGTAACCTCCCATTTAAAACACTGGTGACTGAAGAGTGGAGGGTGGAAAATGTGACACTAAACTTCAACACAGACTGGAGAGCTAGAGGTTTGCAAACTTCATGCCTATACTGTCCAAATACAGAGATGCTAATTCGGTTAGAACTAAAGGACACTTAATGCAATCTATCTGAGAAGAGTCAACATTGCTGCTGTAAAGTCCTGCCTTAAACAAACCTTTTGGAGGTCTCTGAAAAGGTCAACAAAAACGTGGATAAGGGTGATCTAATTACCATATCAGTCTTGACAAAGACTTTTAAAGAGACTAAGCAGAGAAAACAGTAAGAGGGAAAGCCCTGGTATAGATCAGTAATTGCTTGGAAGATAAAGTACAGGAATAAATCACCAGTCCTCACAATGGAGGGAGGTGCTGGATGGTGTAGAGTTCTGCAAGGGTCAGTGTTGCAATGTGTGCTGTTCAATGTACTCACGCCTTACCTGGGAATGGAATCAAATAGCAAAGTTCATCAAAATGCATTTATTTGGCAGTAATAAGAGGAAAGATTTTAAAGAATTATACCGAGACATTATGAGATTGAATATTCAGCATCAGAAATCCAGTATAGGTGAATGTAAAATGACACATATGGACAAATAGTCATTAAAAATGGTAAATTTACAAATGGCATGAGTAAAATTTCAGAGTTATGACAGGCCATAAAAACATCATCTCCTGTGCTCAAAAGTTCCTCATTGAGTATTGTCAAGAAAAAACATCATTGTGCCACTGTATGAACCCATGGTTTGACCACATCTTAAATCTTGTGTATTTCTTCAACTCAAATCTAGATCTATCAGATCAGGGTCACGCTCAAAGAGTGCATCAAGGATGGTGAGAGGTACATGGACAAAGGTCCCCATGACAGCAATCTACAGCTCTTCAGCCAGGGAATATAATGATGCACAGAGATTGCAGTGGAGATTTACAAACCCACGAGCAGGCCTAAGAGAGGGTTAATTGTTCCCCATCTCCAGCTCAAAGAAAGGATTAGTTGTTCCTCATCTCCGGCACAGGAACTGAGGGGATAATTAAGTTTGTACTGAAACCAAAAATAAAAGTCAGAGCTACTTCACTGGAACGATAGCAGATCAATGGGATTCCTGGGTAGCGTACTTGCGTTCAAGGCAACAGAACAGAAGCAGCCCAGGACAGTAGTACTATCACAAAAAACAAAACAAAACAAAAACAAACAAACAAACAAAAACCCAAACCGCACCAATAAAGAAAATCAAACCAAAACCAAACAGAAAGGAAACAGCCCGAAACCCACGGCTGGGAAACCCCCGGAGCTGGTGGCGGAGTGAAGCTCCCTCCCCGTAGAATCCCCGGAGGCGAGCCGCGGGGCCGTGCTCCTTTCCTTCTCGACGAGCCTCAGCCCCCCGCTCCCGGCTCCCTCCCCTCCCGCCCGCCCGCCGCGGGCATCGTAACAGGAGAGNGAGCGCCGGGATGCGCGTGTCCGCGCGGCGTCTGTCTGCCCGCCTCTGTGTCTGTGTGTCTGTCTGCCTGCCTCTGTGTCTGTGTGTGTGAGAGCGCGGCTCCCGGCGCGGC
>VWYP01021715.1:51607-82741 GCA_013400435.1 Pycnonotus jocosus
CGAGGCGGGGGAAGTAAGGGGGTGTCGGTGCGAGGAGGGGCAGGGGAAGAGCGAGGAGGGAGTATGGAATCGCGGGGAGAGAGAGAGCCGGAGAGGAAAGGAGAATGCAGATGCGCGGAGGGGAAAGGAAGAGGCCAGGAGGAGAGAGAGGATGCCGAAGGGGGACATTTCTGCCCTTGCCATCGGCAGCCCCGCGGCACCCTCGGCATGCACGGCCCAGGCGGGGGGAGGCGCGGACCGCCGGGAGCGGAGAGGCCGCGTAGGGAAAGCCGGGTCTGTGCCCGCATCCCCACGATGTCCGCGGGTTGGGGGGGGCTCTGCCCCCGCCTCGGCTGCGGCCGGGGGCCCGGGGGTCCTCGCTGCCCTCTCTGGGGACAGCCACTGTGCCCCAGGTTGTGGGGATGGAGTGGGCGTGTGGAGAGGGGATTCAGCGAGATCCTGAGAAACCTGTGACGTAATTATTTTTAATCAGCGTGTGTTTTTCGTGGCGATCTCAAGTTTTCCTGGACTCCCCTTTTTGAACAGAAAACCCCCTGTATCTTTGTTCCAAGTATTTCTATTTTTAGATTCCTCTGTAACAGCAAAGCGAGTTAATGAGTTTTAAATATTTTATTTCTATTTTATTTGGCCTCTGCTGAGGACCACTGCAGTGTAAACTTCCGAAACACTGGCATCTCTTTCAAAAAAGTTTCTGAAATTATTACTGAGGTAAGCAGGCTGGCAGCTATTGTGGATATACCAGTGTTTGAGTTCCTGATAACATTAATCATTAGCTTTAAAAAGAAGTCATCGTACTGAAGTTAGGTTTTTATCTGAAGATGAATTGCCTGTCAGGTCCCAGAAGATGTACATTGGGTGCAAGTACCAGCCTGCTGTTAGAAGAGGTAGAGCATATTCCCCCAGTTGTGATTTTACCAATGAAATAAACATGTTGTTTTATTATGAGTGGTGATTAGCAGTTCAACATTGTAATGATATTCTCTGATTCTGGCATTGTCTCATAGCTCTGGTATGTCAATTTGTATTCATGCTGTGTAAGTGTTTTGCAGAGGTTTTGCCTATCTGGCAGGGATTTATTTCAATTTCACAATTACATTTTCTGATCTCAGCAGCCTCAGGAACCCAAAGAAGTTGTATACATACATCAGTATCTGTTATAATGTGTGACTTTTTTTTTTCCTCTAAGAAGTGCAAGCTATTTCATGTCTTTAGATCACAGCTTTTATGTCTCTGCACACAGCAGAAGTTATAGTTGAATATGTGTTCATTTAAGTGTATTCATTGCAAGCATTTCTGACCACTAAGTATTGAATGATTTTTATCGATTTATCTTCATTTTGTATTTGAATGCCAGTCCGTTGCTGCCCTGCCTTAGTCTTTGCCAAAGTAAGTTTTCAGAAATTTAACATGTTACATACAGATATTGGCTTTTGACGACTGATACCTTGTTTTTGTATTAGTTGTCTTAGCTGTCCAAAGAGTACAAGTCCCGGGTGAGCTTTCAAGTAAATTAAGCCATATTTAAAGACGTCTTGTAATAGTGCCAGTAAAAAATAGCTCTTGTGGCAACTGATGGTTATTTCCCTTCACTGTGGATGTGCAGCTTCTGTAGGAAGGGATGTGTGCAGTCCTTTTAAATTACTTCAAATTCCTTTTGGCTTCAGCCAGAGTTTAGAGTAAGTTAAGAATACAGGATCTTGTGACTTACAGTGTGAAAAGTACAGCCAGCAGAATTCTGAGCAGTTTGATGTATACTTTGATCGTAACATAATTTGATTCATGCCTGGTTTGTCTTGTCTAAACTGCAAAATTCACTTTTGCTTCGGGAAACACCTGCTGATTTAGCAACTGCTATTGATACTCCATTTATAGCAAGACAAGAAGAGCTACATAAAGCAACATCTAGAACTGTCCCTATTGTTACTATTCAGAGTGTGATTTTTCTCTCGTTGATGTGCTGCTGTACTGATTTTCAGGCAGTTCCGACTTCAACTGGTGGGCAGTACATTTGGGCGTACATTTATGGTTGTGGGATAAAGAGGGTTGTTCAAGTTGCCAAAATGGTCTCTCTTTCTTCCTCCCACCCCCTTTTAAAAAATGAAAAGCTGTGGCAGTTGTCTCTCCTAGCAGGCTGCGCTGGAGGGGCAGACCTTTGTTCTCCTATGCACTTTGTTTCTTGGATGCCTAGAGTTCAGCCTGAATTCTGTGTTATTTTGATACAATTTTCATTGCTTGTCTCCTCTTTTCATGCTGATTTTTGTTTGTTTGTTTGTTTGTTTGTTTGAATGCCAAAACTTCATGAAGGTTCCCTAGGAAATTCTGGACTCGTAATTCATTGAGGAAAAGTAATTTCCAATACTCTCACTCACTAAGACCGAGTCCATTGAAGTTGATGTGGATAGGCTTGGAATTCAAATTATGGTGGAAAAAAAAGTTGGCCTGTTAATTGATGATGATGCTGGCTTACCTAAATACTCTATTAGTCCTATAGAGGGATGTTCTTTAATTGACTGCTGACCTAGACCACTAGAGTACAGTTCTATAAAATTAAGTTTAACTTAGAGATACAGGAGCAGCACTGAGTGAATGCCAGCAGATGCAGTTATATCTATAATTTATGTTGTTTTCTTTGAGCCATATGCCAAAGTGGTGCTCTTTTTCTTCTATATCTCCAAAATTTTACATCTTACGTGCTTAAATAATTGTACGACTTCGGCATGCATTGCTCCAGTAAATTAGGATTTGAGGTTGAGCAAAGTCCATACTCTGTGAACTCTCCTATCTGTGATTCTTCTGCTGCTAAGAATGTATTTCACAGTACAGCTTGATGGGGAGGGACCTGGCAGATGATTCTGCTGGTTAGTCTTCAGTGAGGAAGCAAACCTCACAGTCTTCCTCTTGGGGTAAGTCAATTGGGGATAGTTTCCCATCTCATCTCAGCCATGTGAAAATGACAGATGTCCAGTTGTAGTTGGTAACATTAACATAATTAATAATAATTCCCATATTACACCAATTGGGAAAGATTTTTGCAGAGTCAGATTGGGAATTTTTGGAGTTTTTAAAAAACCTAATGGTAACCTGTCATCATAGTCATTGTAGTTGACTGCAGGAATCCAGATGTTGATTAAGATGGCATTTCAAGGCTCTTCCAGTATTTTCCATCATCAGTTAAATGTCACGGTTATTCAGTACTGAAATGTGTACTTTAAGCTTAAAAAAAAAAAAAGCTTTAAAAAATATGCGTTGCACACAATAACTTCGTGAGACCATATGTGTATCTCACTCCATCCTGAAAAACAAGTGTCAGTCATCAGTGCTGAAGCTTTTCATCTGTAAAATAGAATTCTTGTTTCTACTTTTTTCTTCTCTACATTGGACAATCTTCAGGGCTTTTCCACAATTTTCAGTCAAACACTCTTATATTGAAACTGAAATTTCAGCTGCTCCTGCAGGCTTGTTTCCCCAAGTAATTATATTTATGGTGTTTGGCTTTTCTGGTATTATGACAGAATTAACAAAACAGAGGATACTTTTTTTTTCATATTAAAATTCTGGGTTATCATCACAAATTGTTGTTGTTACTTTTGGTGGTAAATAACCTTAATTAATACATTATATCTGTAAATCATGGCACCCCTAAGTTTAAAAATGTTTTAAGTTTATAATTAATGGGAGTTCAGAGTTCACTTTTTGTTTCTTTGATGACAGTAAGATACTGGATTTCCAGGAGAAAGGAGAACTGTATCTTCAGGATAATTCCACAGAAATGTTATTAAAATATTGTATTGTAACAAGACTCAAGTCTTGCATTGCTTAATGTGAGACTTACGTGCAATGTAGCGTGAAAGTGAGAGTTTTCCCTAGGTCTTATACTGGCAGAGAATGATTTATTTAATCCCTTATTATTAACAGAGAAAAACGATATTGTATTTAAAATAAAGCAGATATCCTCCAAAACATACCTACATCTCTTAGAAAGGTTAGGAATACTGCTTTAAAAGATGTGCACAAGCTCTATGAAAAACTTTGGTATGTGCTACTGAATCATGAATGTGTATCCTGTTCATTTTGGAATTTACTTTCCATCTTCATCTAATTGACTAAAAAGATGAATCATGATCCAGGGGAAAAAAAGGCTTCCAAAGCTCTGGCATTTTTTTATCCAGAATCTGTTTGTTCCACTGATTTCTTTTGGGGCTCTGGGCATCATAATTTTCCTATTCTCCCATGTCTCTGGGTTTAAAAGGGAAAAAGAGCAGAAGATTCTGTGTATAAATTTCTAAATTCACATCACCATATGTACTTCAGAAAGGAAGGGTTCTCAGCTTTATTCTACATGTTTTTGTGTTGCTTTATGTAACATCCATTGGCATAATTTATGCATGAATCAGGAAAAGTTTTTAAGGGTGTAGTGCATGTAGTACTGGCAGGGAAGGGTGGCTTATATGCTCCCTTTCTAGCTGCTAAAGTTGACCACTTTAACAAAATAGCAAAAAGAAGTCTCCTATCATGGTAATTTTAAAATACCTTTAAACTGGTGACAGGTTAGGATTATACTCACTTAAACACACACACAGAGGCATACACACACCCCCCAAACAAACAAGCAAACAAAACCAAAAACAAACCAAAAGCAGGTAAATAAACACCACCAAACCCACAAACACCCCTGTTTCAATCACTGAGTAACGGAGTAGGTCTGACTGTTGACTGGGCCTGGGTGCAAATGCACCTGAGGGTATATGTATACAGCTTCTTTCCTAACAGTTCTTCTCAGGGACTGATACTTGACAACAGGGATGTTGGTTTTTAACCATTAAACCCAAGAATTTAAGTGGACATCTTCTGCCTTACTGTCTAGGACAGTGACACCAGCATTGTTTGAGTTGAGCTTCAAAACAGCCTTTTTTCCCCCAACACTCCAGGGAAAAATACAGCTCCATCTGTACACGTGCTAGGAGTGCCCTATTTCTGTGTCTCATTAAATGTGGAGCAAGTTTAGTAGTGCCAGTTGAGAAGAATTCACTTACAGAACTGTTAATATACAAACCAGATCCACCCATCTTTGAAAAAGCTTTACTTTTAAGAAGTTTCCTTTATTTTTTTTTAATTGTTCTTTTAGGGCAGGTTTCAGGAAGATGACAGACCAGAAATAGGAATCAGATTAAATGTGCACCTGGATTAGCATCCTGCACCAAACTCTACTGGCAAACTAATTAAATACATGTACATATATTAATAAAGCTTGCACAAGTAAAGAAGTAAAGATGGTTTTTGTTGAAGTTGATGAGTCGATTTGTTCAGACCTTTTGTCTCTCTAATTCTGTTCTATTAGGAGTGTATCACTGTACTCCTGTAGCCTTGCAAGGAATACAATGTGAAGCCAATCTCAAACCTTTAAATATTTTTCTATCAGCTTTCCTCAGAAATAGGTCATTTATTTCCAATTTTAGAGTTCCCTATTAGCTGCTACCCTGCCCCAAGAGTGAGCACAAGAGGAGGTTTTTACTGGCAGTGCTCTTGAGAACCCACATGTGTGTGGGAACTACTATCAATAAACCCAGCCAGTCATTTAACCTGATTTTGAAACTAAGTATATACAAGGTGAATTAACTATTGTGGCTTGTGCCATGGTTTGATATTCTGACTGTCCCAGTGTTTTCAAGACGTGTTTTAACTGGCACAGCTTGCTCACACTTAGGAGAGGATGACTGTGGCCAAAATAGCAAGGAAGGTCTGGAGGACCAGGTGCATTAGTAGGAAATGTAGCCGTGAGAATTCAGACACATTCAGGCCTCAACACCAAGTTGTTTCAGCTGTTCACAAGGTGTGGCTGAGAGAAGCACACACCAGGGCGTGTTTCCAGCAGCATCTTCTGGCATGGCTTGGCTGAGCTTGGCAGGGCAGAAACTGATCCAGTTCTTCATTGCTCCTGCTGCTGGTCACAATCATTAAGAAGATAAATTGAGCCAGAGGTATGGTCTGACTTTTCCATTTGCTTGCGTATTTTCATGGAGTCATATATTCATTTAGGTTGGAAAGGCCCTTTAGAACAACAGCGGCTAAACTATTTATGACAATTCTGTATTTTTCTGTTGTGAAAGCAGTGGGTATACTGAACACACTGGTCAGTGTATCACTGCAAACTGGCTAATCAAACCAATCATTTTGACCATTTAGTTAGGCTTAAAGAGTAGCACAAAAGAACCTGTGCTAGCTTTAGATGCCGTTCTTTGGTTTGATAGGTGCCTGAGCCTGTCCTACATCCGTTTGGTGTTCCCAGTGTCCACAATGCTTCCCTAAGTTATAATATGTACTTTCACTTACAGTCTTCTGTTTCAATTCCTGGCTTTGTTTAATTTAAAAATGTCAAACAGAGAGATATTAGCTTCCTCTTACATTATTGCCAGTGAAAGCTTGTTCTTCCTCTCTGATTTTCAAATCCATATGAGTCCCCTCTGAATCTCTGGTAAACAGCAGCTCTGAGGAAGGAGAATAGCAGCCAAACTTTTGGGGAGTTGTTTATAATTTAAAATGTGCTTTAAAAGAGGAACCAGCATATACTGAAGAACCACTCATTCACTTTCTGAAAATGAGACCTTTTAACAGCATTTTTGATGAGCGCTCTGAACATCCCTATCCTGTTGCCTGTTGGGCTTGCTGGAGTGATACACTTGTAAGGCTCAGGTTTAGGCTCATTTTGGTGTATAAAATGTACTTATCAACTTGGTTAATGAGAACAGAAGTGACATAGCACAGCAGCTTGGAGTGTGTGTTGACAGACTTCTAGCAAATAGTTCTCTCTTCAAATTAAAAATACCTTTTAATTAGTTGACAAATTTTTTGCATTTTGGGGTATATTTTAAGCCTTAAACTTCTTGAAAAATCTTTTTCCATCTAATTGACTTAAAGATAGCTCAAGTAATTTTGAAATTTCTAAGAGGATCACCCTTAGAGAAGAAAAATCACATTTAGAATTGTCACTGGAAAGCTGACAACAGCTACTGGCGTATTTAGACAGTCCTGAAACTAGTGTGTGTGAGCACATAAGTAGGACTCTCCAGAATTTATCTTTGAGTAGCAGTTAATTCCGCTGACCTCTTGCTTATTTCTTGGGTCTGGGTGCTGGTGGTCAGCAGCGATTGGATTCCAATTGGATTAGGGTTGGATTCTAAACTAGATCAGTCTTTCAGAATGAAGGGTGCTGAAAAGAAGAGATTGCAATAGAATTAATGTTTCTAGTGTGGAAGTTCCTTGCTCTTGTCTTTCTGTCAGATGTCATTATCAAATAAACTTCTGCCCTCAGTAAAATGTTTTTAGGCTGTTCTGCCTGTCATTCATTCCCCAGGCTTCTCCACTATTCAGGGGTTTCGTCTGTATAGCAGCAACAATTCAACAGCAAAATTGCTTTTTTCTTCTCTGGTTCTAGTGGGATGTGTGGAAAACTCAGAAGTTCAGCTGCCTTGTCTACTGTTCTTGTTGACTCTGGCACATCAGGGTATCTTGCTGGCCTGAATAAGTGATGTGACTTTGCTGTGGTGAGCTGGATAGGGTTTGTATTAAAATGTGTCCTGCTGGAAACCTGTTTCCTTTCTAGAAGAAAAAGATGATAGGACTGTTCTCTTGCATGCATCAAGACTCCACATTATCCAAGCTTTCTGAAGAGAAATCAAGCCAACTCCCTAAGTTCTTGGCAGAGTGAACTGTTAAAAAGGGACTTTCCAATGGGATATTACCAACTGATCACCAGCTTCCTGGGGTGTAGGTCCTTGGGGGCAGAGTAGCACGTACATGGTATTTCTAAACATTCCTCTTCCTGTGTCTTTGGAACATGTTTCTGCAGAAAGAAAAATAGAACTGGAATCCTGCAGGTGCAGATGGTAACATGTGATTGTGTCTTTCGTTATGTTTGATACTGGTAAGAAACCCAGAGGCAAAAACAGAAAAAAAGAATACATAAGAATAAATTGTCACATCAGCTGCTCAGTTTCTATTGAAAATGGTGGTGAGTGTTAAAGAAAGAGCATAAGAGGAGATTACTTGTGCCAGTATTCAGTAAATTGAGGGCAAGACTTCATTTAAAGCTGTGGCAAAGTTACATTGGCCAGAAGTGTTCATCTGCAGATGTGGTGGATCTGAGATAATTAAAGACTAAAGTGCTTCTACCAGTGTAATCTATGCCATCTTTTCCTGTGTGTCAGCCTGTGACACATGGTCAGTACTCATGCTACAGTGCACGACTTCTGGAGAGCAGCAAGGCTGGACTCAGGCTGAGCCCCACTGAGTTTTTTGTGAAGAATTGGTTCTTCAGTGTCCCACTCATTGCAGATGCTGACACTTCTGCAGAAAATGTGAAACATCAGGCCAGTTCACTGCTCACACCTTCTTTTTTGAGGGTTTATGTCTTCAGGCACAGATGCAACTGCTGGTCCAGACTGGGAGAGTCAACAGTAAACATCTGAACACCAAAATGCCAAGTTACCTCTGCAGGTACTTACCATCACTTTGGCTGTGCATTCTTAAGTGGCAAGGACTTGTTTATTAGAAGTGTAGCAGCAGGACACAGTGGCATTTTATGGATGGAGACTGACTCTGTACTTAAAAGGCATGTATGTACGTGGGTGCTTTGCCCAATATCCCATTGGCATCATTCATCTGTCAGAGTGCAGCTGCATTGGGAATTGCACCTGGTTATAGGTGCTGAATCTAATGAATAATTTCCTTTGGAGGCAGCAGGGAGGGGAAGAAATTAAAAAAGGAGATGCTGAAGGCCTTGCAGTTTTTATTGTAGCAAATGTGAGTTTGAAATAGTGTGCCTGACTTTTTCAAGGGAGAAAAGGGGACCCAGTTTCACAGCAGGAGAACTTCACTTTGCTAGGCATGATGCCAAGATTTTGTAGTGACTTGACGATTTCATTCCTCAAGAACAAGGCTGTGGGCTCCAGCAACAATGGACCTCCATTGTGGAGGGTCATGCTCACAAAATTTCTCCGGTTCCTCCTAGTCAGGCAGGAACTCAGGCATTTTAAGCAGCTGGACAGTATGGAAAAAGGCCTCTGCTGCTCAGTTGCATTTCACATTTGGGACTAGATACTGGGTGATACAATTTGCATTGGTTTGGAGAAATAGATTTTGTGTGTCTATTCTGTTGCTGGACATCAGTTAATTCATGCTGAACAATATTTGAAATTTTCAAGTTAACTCATATTAACTTTGATTATGTGGGCTTGATATGGAACCTACCATAGATGATAGGAAAAAATATCGCAAGAGACTAAAACCAAATTTTTCTCTTCTGCAGCTTTCAGGAATTAATAAATTCCTCTTTTTACTTTACTATACAACAGCTTCACTGATAACAAGTTTGGGCTTGTTAACTGTAATTTTAAAAAAAATCTTTAAAGTTTTGGAACATTTTTTGGGCTGTGGAGTGAAAAATTAACAAAAATACTCAGATTCAGAGTATATTGTAAAGACCAGATGAGTCTGAAAAAATTACTTCTGTGGGTCTTGTTCAGATGCTGAGGGTTATGGCCTTCTCTGAAAAGCTCTGAAATAAGCTATCCCTCCTCCAAATCCTTCAAACCCAAGGCCCAAGCTTTCAGTTAATGTGAATGGACATGGAATGACAGAAGACCCTATGATTTTCCTCTGTGCTAACAAACACAAATATCAGAGAAATATGTTACTAGTCTCTCTCAGTATTTCCTGCAGTCTGTGACGGTGTTGTCAGAGTTTCTTTGGTTTGGCTGTTAAGAGGATAAAAGCAAAAAATAGCTGTCCTGGGAGTAGCAGGGCAGGATCCTGAGTTTCTCCTGAGATGTATGATGGAAAGGAGATGGTGGGTAACATCATTGCCCTGGAGCAGAGGACTGACCAAGCAAGTCAGTTTTTCCAGGGCGATGGTGTTGGCTTAGACCCTTGTTCAGTAGGAGGGCGCAACTCTTGTGTTTTCCAGTCTGGGTTGCCTTTGCAATGTCTGTCTCACTTCTGAATTTCTGGGCTTTTGTTCTGCAGGGTAACCTATGTCCTCCCTCCACCTTTAGGCTGTTTCTTGTTTGCTTCTCTTCTTTTGGTGTTACATGAGGGTTTTTCTTAAGTGTTTGCTGGCACTGGGTGTCAAGTGCCTAAATAAAAGTGTACATATCCTAAGTCCTTCCAGCTCTGGTCACTGACTTTTGTGAGGTTCAGGGGAAGGTTGAGTCATTTTCGTCAGGGAAGAGGTCTGAGTGTTGGGCTGATGCTGTCAGTTTCTTTCTCACAGAGAGCTGTGTGTTCAAAAAGGAGGGTGATCTATGACAGTAGTGGTGGGAGCACTTGGAAGAACCTTGTCAGCTGAACGGAATTGTCCTGCCAGCTGTGCACCAGTGAGCGTCCCTGACTGCCTGAGCTGCTGAGAAGTTAATACAGATCTGGTGGTGTGACAGCGTAAAAGATCTGATACTTCTCACCACCACAGTCCTTCAGTCTGATTCACTGTTCACACTGTACCTTGGGCAGCTTGACTGAGTTACATTTTTGCTCCTAAGATATCGTCTACCAAGGCCTTCCTGGAATGCAGTTACCAGGCAAGCCTTTTCACTTTGCCGATACTCTCCTGAATCTGCATTTTCAGCATCAGATAGGTATACATGGCATGCATAACCATCCTCAGAACAGGAAGCCAGGAGGAGACCTTGAAGGCTACATCTTACTGCTAGTTGGCTTCCCCTTTCCAAAGGATAGACCAGGAACAGTGCCCTGGTTTTGGGGAATAAAGCCCCAGGGTGCCATCTGACACAAGCTTATACAGGGGTTGATTTGAAATGCCAAAAAGCACAGTTCATCCATGCCTTTCTGTTTCCTTCTAGAATATAACCTTCTCGAACAGCTGTGTGTTACTGCATTGCTGTTGATTCTTTCAAAGAAAGATCAGAGTTTTCCATGGAAGAGCAGCAGTTGGCTTATACTCCATCAGTGGAAATTACCAGAAGCTGCATCAGAAATAGCTTTTCACTAGAGAAAATCTAGAAAACTCATTGAAGTAATTACTAAGAGTAAGGGTTTAATTTTTGCTCTTAAATTCTTGCCAGTTGCACTATTGTTGCTGCAGACTAAGCAGTTTATTCACAGGACCATTAAACAAACAAAATTTAAAAAGGATTTATGAACTCTGGTTAGCCCCAGCATAAAGTGGGAATGCTGCCCATATGCTGTTATTTTCTTCTTCCTTGTGGTGTTCTGGTCTTGTTTATACATTGTTTGGATCTTCTGTGAGCATTGTGTGGGTTCTTTTACTGAGATTGGTGGGATTTCTGATTTCTTATGTGATCATAGCTTTTGCCTTTCTTTTGCCTGGTTTTCTTTATAAAATTAAGTCAGTTTTCTGTGATTAAACTCATTGCATAGAAGGAAAAAATGTGAGATGTTTCCTGCAAACAATTGATGACAAACTCATTGTACTAAGCTTGCTGAAAAGGAACTTTATTTTGGAAGGTGAGAATAAAGGAATTTCCTCCTCCACCCTTGTGTTGTTCAGCTGTAAACTGATATTGTTGAGAGGGAAAAAGTTGCTCTAGTT
Source organism: Pycnonotus jocosus (assembly GCA_013400435.1). Classification (NCBI taxonomy): domain Eukaryota; kingdom Metazoa; phylum Chordata; class Aves; order Passeriformes; family Pycnonotidae; genus Pycnonotus; species Pycnonotus jocosus. Next base: position 63,171 of record VWYP01021715.1, read on the forward strand.
TTCCTCAGGATATGATTGTGTGATCTTAGTGAAAACTTTTAAAGATACAGCTGTCACTCTAAAGGTTTCGGTTTTGTGCAGAATTAAAAAATTAGTTCCTGATTTGTTTTTAACTTAAAGCAGATTCGGTTCAGGTAATTTTCACAAAAGAAATCCCTTTCTGAAGGTTCAGAGGTTCCCCAGGTTAACCTTCTAGTTCAGTGAGAATGAAATCTCTTTCATGGCATTCTCTATGAAACAGTTTGATAATTATTCCAGCAGATAGATGAGTTTGCACTGGCAGAACAGTGAAGCCATACAGAGCAAAGTCGCAGGTTTTTTCCAGCGGACCATGACTACAGCTTGGTTTTGTTAGTCACTAGCAATTATGTATTGAGCATAATAATTGACTTTTTATTAGAGGCTTTGTAACCAAGTGAAGTAGCATTGGCATCTGACACCTGGTGCAAGAAGGTAATTTCTGATCCAGCCTGACTGCCGTTGAAGGAATGGGAAAATGCTTTTTAAGGGTGGTAGTGGGGGAGGGTATATTCCATTTTTGCATTTATCAGGCAGGATGCCTAAACTAGGGTTTGACATTGTGGTTTGCGTTGAAGTCACTTTTATTGAAACACTTGCTCAGCATCATGGTGTGAGTCCTGTGCGTGTATTTCACTTTATCAGACTGTAAGTAGGCCCACCATCCCACCTTTTCCTGATTCCGTGGGATCTCCCATAGACACAAGCTACTGCAGCAATGCAGATCCCAAGCTCTTGTTCTGCTATTTCTCTCAAAACTCAAATTGTCTTTAATTTGTTTCCCTGATGGTCTCGTTCCTGTTACCATTCAAGTGAAAGAGCAGGGATAGATTAATGCTGCTCTGAATATTATTAATAGTTCATCGTTACATCCCCAATTAAGATTGGAAATTGGATTTAAGTAATTATATAAACCCATTATAAGGTGCAGTTTCTGTCCCAAAATCTAAAGCAGACAAAATAGAGAATAAAGACAATAGATAGAGCTCATTGCTCTGTAGACAGCATTGCTATTGATAAACTCCACAGAGCTTACAAATACTAGAAAAGAACAAAATTACCTTGTCTCTGCCTACTAGATCCAGTAAAATTCAAACCTAAAACATTTCCAATAGTTGTGATTGACAGGCTGAATTTTCTACAAATCTTTGTTTACCTCCAGGTAATGAGTCCCCTCTTCCTCCATGCATGAAGAGCAGAAAGATGTAAAACGTGGTGCTGTAAAATGAGGCTGCTTAACTGCGGCCTCCTAGGTTAACTCTTACTTTCGTGGCTATACTTTTAAAAGTCAGCTGTATCCCTGCCTGCAGGACCAGCCAGTCCCAGAAGATAAAAGAAACCTTCAAAGGTTTGCAGCTTTTTTTTTCCGTACTGCAGCACGGGAGGATCAAGCATACATCTTATTGCTTATTCAGACTTTTACACTGGTAGAGTTAGGTATTCTAACCTAACACATATTCACAGTTTCGAACATGTAGCCTTTTTGGTCAATCTCGACTTTGTGTTATTCTACCCTGAAACTGTCACAAGATGAAGCCTGAGAAATGGCTTGAGAACTACAGTGAGGCAGAGGCTGGGTGAAAGGAAGCTCCTTATGGTCTGATGCTGGGATGATGTCAGGAAGAATAATTGTTTTGTACTCCTAATTGCTAGCTTTACTCATGCAGCCTGAGTTGACATGGGTGGAGAGAATGTGGTGTGCCACATCTTCCCTGACTCATGGGACAGCAGTCACCTGCCCCCTCAATTATTTTTGACTTACCATGAAAGACTCAAGGGTGACATAAGCAGGGAGAGTGAGATCCAAAGCCCTTCATTTTGTTAGCTTGGACTGTGGCTCTGTCACCATATGTAGTGATAGTCAAAGCAAAATGGGAGTTCAAGGTTTTTTTCTAGTTTAGGTGGAACTGTGTTAGGGCAGGCTTTCACATGGTGCACATGGATAGCAAATGCCTAACTAGAGGCACATGGATAGCAAATGACTTAACACTACCTTGTACTTGGTTCTTAGGCTTTCCTAAAGTATGTCTGTTGCTACCAGATGCTCTGATCTGTTGAAAAGGAGTTTGAAGAAATATGGCACATTAAGTTCAAGGTGTTGGTATTAGTATAGAAGTTGTTGGACATCACTTGGATCTAGCAAAAATATAAATATATGCAAGTAGAAACAACCAAAAGTTAGCATTTTGTATATATGCTATTTTCTCAAATTGATGTATTTGAGTTACTTTATTTGTTTAATCTTAGCCAGCAATCAGGCACCAGGCAGCTGCTCACTCATGCCCCCACCAGTGGGGCTCAGGAGAGAACTGAAAGAGTAAGAGCTGGAAAACTCATGGGTTGGGGTCAAAACCATCCAGTAAAGAAAGCAAAAACCACACACACATGCAAAGCAAAACAAAACAAGGAATTATTTTACTGTTTCCTCTCACAGCTACAGCTGGTCTGTAAGCTGAACCCATAAAATTGGCCATAGCAGACCCCAATTCTCAGCCTAATTCCTTAGAGAATAGAAGTTATCAAGTCCTGGGGGTAACACAATTATAGGCTGGATTTGAACTCAAACACATGAGCCAGCCAATCCCATTCAGTCCTGAATGCAAACATCGAATTGGCCAGTGAGCTGGTGGTGTTGAGACCTCAACCAGTCAAGTATTCGAACACGTTTGAATTTTGCGTTTTGAACCCTCTATAAAAGGCGACATCCATCAATAAATGTTGGGTGTTGCTGCATGATCTCGGTGGGTTCAGTCACATGCCTGTCTCCAAAACTGCTGCAAATGTAAGCTTCCCACGGGCAGGCAGCTGTTCAGCCATCTCCAGGAGAGCAGGGCCCCATCACGTGTAATGCTTACTTGGAGAGACAAATGCCATGACTCCAAACATTCCCCCTTTCCTCTTTCTCCCCCTCACCTTTTTGTCCTGAGCATGATGTCACATGGTCTGGAATATCCCTTTGGTCAGTTGGGGTCACCTGTCCCAGCTGTGTCTCTTCCCAACCTTCCATGCACTCCCAGCTTCTTCACCAGCATGGAAGGACAAACAGCAGAAAAGGCCTTGGCTCTGTGTAACTCCAGCTCAGCAGTAACAAAACATCTCTGTATTATCAGCCCTGTGTTCAGCACAAGTACAATATACAGCCCCATACAGGCCACTGTGGAGAAAGTTAATTCTGCCCCAGCCAAATGCAGCACAGCAATTCAACTAAAATAGACTGCATACTGAAGCAAGGAGATTTTGAGGCTGAATCAGACTCGGAAGATTTAGTGAGAACAATTTGGAAGGGGTTCCTGTAGCTGGAGAGTTACTTACTTTCAAAGTAGGTTCCCTGTAATTTCCTTATTAGAGGCTGATTATCACAAAATGTGAATGGTTTCTGGCTCCTTCCCACACGTATGACTTCCATGTCAACTCATCCTCTTGATAAAGCAGATTGTATGAAGCAGATTTGTGAAGGAGTGTCCATATCAATGCAGCTCTCTTCATAGAGCTATGTGTATACAACTCAATTAATATTTTAATGCATGCTGTTGAGTACCAATGGTTCTTTTTAACTGAAGGAGTGCAGATGAGTACTTTTTATATGAAAGCATGTGTGCATGGTACACCATTTTGGGTGTACATCGTTGGGTCTTCAGAACAGTCATGTAAGTGGAAAAGATTGTATATGCCAAATATTTGCCTATCAGCATTTATGGTTTCCTTAATTTAATACTCATTTCAATGCTTTCTTTAAAGCTTGTTTCATACTAAAGAAGAGTTGCTTAATTGTGTCCATGGTATATTATATTCTGGAATAGTTCCCAACAGTCTTGACAGGCAGTGGAGGCTATGCAGGAATAGTGAAGCCAACAAGAAGAGTTTTCTGTTGATTTCAGGTTGATTTAATTGCCATTTCCTTACAGGTGGCATGACTGATCTAAGGTAAGAAGCTGAAACTGGTGAGGGAGGATGGAAGTCTAACATCTGATTAGGGCCACTCTGCTTTTGATCATTCTGCTGGTACTCTAGATCAAAAATATGGCTGATCAAGTTTATAGGAAGAATCTAAAGCCAGGAGAAAGTGTTGTATTATATAACTCTTATGTTTTTAAGTCAATTAAGACACCTTACTGGAAAATCTTTGAAATTTCCCTGGTGATGCACAGCTGGGATACTGTTGAACATACATGGGGAAAAAAATCTTAAAGGTTGACATGTGCAAGCAGAAATTAAATGGAAAATATGTGGGACAGCATTGCACAAGTGATTGAAAATCTCTGGGGCACAGCAGTGAACAACAAAACTTTGAATCAATAAGGGGTTGTAAATATGCAGCTTTGGCAATTATCTTGATTAGGGGAAGAAGGAAGTCATGGAGAGAATTCTACTCAAATACAGTTTCGCTTGACTTGAAACTTAAGGCTTTTTATCTGCAACTTCAAATCCTATTAGATTTAACTGTCAGCTGTTTGGAAATTTCACCATTGTCATGCACACATTTTCCAGCCTGCAATCTTACTAGCCCTTGATACTTCTATTACTTGTCAGTAGTTCTTCACAGTGTTTCCAGATGGAAATTCTCCTTGAAATCAGATCTGAGTTTGTGTTCACTTGAATTTCAAATTGTTCTTCCTAGTTCAGTTGGTAAAGAATATCATGGTCAGAATACATATGTAATAAAACCTCGATTTGACCTGGTTACCATTAACTTGGAATCCTTCTAATGGGGTAATGATCTTCTGTTGCTCATTTCTACACCGATTTCTTACCATATCACCCCTACAGCTTCATGTGGCAACTTTTTTGTTGTTGATACAAGTCAAATCTGTTAGTGCTGCTGCAAAGCTAATATTCTCTTTGCTTAGACACCTAATTAGCATGACTAGCAAGCTGCTTGCAGTCTCTGAGTGAATTAACTCTCCTACACACACTGCTTAAAACTAGAGCATCACTGAAATAGTGGTGTAAGGGTAGACATGAACAACTGGCTGACAGAAGGGAAGAGAAGGTCTAGGAGAAAGGCATGGGCAGAAGAGAAGCACATTTTTGTTCAAGTCCGTTTTGGAAGAGAGCAATGAGTTGTTAGCTCTTCTCAAAACGTGTTTTCCTACTGTTGGTTCTTCATCTCCAGAAGGCAAGAAATAATGTATTGGCTGAGGTCATTCTTACCTAGGCTTCTGTGCACATTGAAAGTTCACCCCTCAGGTCAAATATTGCCCAGTTTTAAGAGGCAGATTGAGGATCACACTTCCAGGTTGAGGATCACACTTCCAGAAGCAACTTTCATCACTTTAGGCAGCCCAGGGACAGCTGATAGCAATGAAAAATGACTAGCACAGGATGGGAGGGGATGTCACACAGCCCAGATGAACTGTGTCTCCATGGGGAGAAGGGCAATCAAAGGAATGCAGTCTGAGCACACTGTCCAGCTTTACACCCATCAGAAATGCTCACATATGCTTCCCAGGGTGAAATGGATCAACAGATGGTCCATAATCCATTCTCTACAAAAACCATCATATACATCTCCTAATCTGTTAATGAGTGATAGTAACATGTTTCATTGGCTGTTCCAGGACTCTGATTGTGCCTTCTGGCAAGCAGGGGCAGACCTGCTGTTCTTTGCTCTCTCCCTCCTAATGCTGCCTTTGTGCAAGGTCAGAAAGGAAAGAGTCCGAGGTGTTCCATTAACAGACACTGCTCTGAGAACCAACCAGAATTCTTTCTGCTGCTTTGCCGTACTTTTGTAAGCTTACAAGTATGCCATTTATCATTTCAAGCGCTCTCTGGGTCTTGTGGAGTAGGGAGGATTCTTTGCCATTTATAATGAAGGTTAATTTTTGTTAAAATTTGCTGCTGGTTTTGCTGAAATTACTTCAGTCAGTATCCAACCCTGTCACCTAAATTTGAACAGCAACCTTGCTAGGGAGGCACTGAGAGAAGCAGATGTAATTTGTCATGAATGCAGCTGCTGCAGCAATCATCCACATGGAAAACCACTGTTTTCACAGAATTTGAGTTTTAATCCTCTGTACTCCATGAGGAAGGCACTCATGAGTCTGTTTCACCTGGTTTTGACCATGAATAAATTCAGGAATAAGAATGTAAAACCAGAAATGCCAGGGGAGGTGAGAGCAGGTGATTCATACTTTGTGGTTTTTTCCAGGTGATTGGGAGTTTTCCTCATGTGTGAAGTTTCAGAGTGCATGGATAGGAGTGGAAGAGGCGGAGTGAGAGGTCTGTAGCCTGCTGCTTCCTAGAGTGAGTTGGTCTGCATGCAGGACAAAGAGCTGTGGGAGGCATAGCTGGCAGTGGCCACAATAGGTAACTGAATGCAGACCCCCATCTAGGGTGGAGTGTCTGAGGAAACCTAACAGCTGGAGGAGGCATGGTTGTGTTATGGCAGTGTGAGTGCTCACATGGTGCCTTCTTCCTCACTGGAAGAAACCAACAGACTTTGGAAATAAGTGCTAGCTATCAATTATTTGGTTACATTAGCAGAGTGGGGCGAGATGAAACTGGTCATGATCTGTAAGAGTTTCAAGGGTGTAGAAACATAACCTAGGCTGACACTTGAGCTGGCAGAATCCAGAGCCAAGTCAAAAACCACAACCAGAGGCTTTAATCTTGCTTTAAGCATCTTCCCACTCCAAACAACCACTTCCATGAATGCAAAGGAAAAGGTTACTCCCATAGCCTTCACCCCTGCTATGTCTTCTCTACCCCTTGACTAAAGTTAGGGGGAAGCTTAGTCAGCTGCTTGATAACGCAACAGAGTTTGGACTGCTGTCACAGCTTTCATCTGGTTTAGTAATTTGTTGCTTAATTAAGCAAATTCTGTGTTCTGCACTGAAGATGTGGCTGTCCAAGTCATTGCTCAATTAAGTCAGTATTTTGTCCTGCACCGAGGCTATGGCTGCCGTGGCACAACCAGCACTGCAACTGATGGAACGAGCTGGGAACCGGTGGCCAAGGGGTTGAAACTCTGTGCAGACATGCCCAGCATCAGTGTGAATTTGCCCTCAGACCTGGGAGATAGCCTCTTCCCAGACAGACTCTTCATGAGCTCATGCCCCTGGGAATCCGGCGAGTCTTCTCCCACATCCCTGATGGCCGCTGGGGATGGGCTGGAGTGGGCTGAGTGGGAAGTGAGCCTTCCTCCCCAGGGACACATCTGTGTTCTCCATTTCACTTATTGGAATAGTTCACACCTTTGCCCCAGGTTGTGCAGAGGTTTACACCCTGATGGGACCATTGGATGCTCCTCCAAAGCTGCTGCTGTGTTGTCTGTGCAATGCTCTCCTTCCTGGCCTCCTGCATTTACCAGCCAGAGCAGAGCCTGGCCATCCATCCATCTGTCCTTTCGTTCTCCCTCTGTCTGCCATCTCTTTGAATTCAATTGAACTCAAATTCAAAGCGTTTGTTTTGAATTCAATTAAAATTTTCAATTTCAATCTTGCCTCAGTTACTGGAAGCTTTAAGACGAAGCTCCCCCAAATGTGATTTCATTTGTAAGTAGAGCAATTTCATTCTGCTTTTGGGTTTGTTGGTGTGTGTGGAGTTCAAAATTTTTTTAACGAAGTAAATGTTTTAACAGTTTCTGCATCTGAAGTAAAAAATTTCATGACCATTATTAGCATGTGTGCAGTTTTGAGTAAAGTGTATATAAAAATAAGCATCATTCCTCTCCCTGAGGTGGATTTAGTGGACACAGCATTACTCAAGGTTACACCACCACTTCAGTATATTTCCTGAGAACCAAGGAAAATACTTCTACATCCTAAGTTTTAATTTATCCTATTAAAAGTATACAGATTTAAGCAGCAATTGTTGCTTCATGAAAACCAGTTTTGTTCCCATCTTTTAATTTTTTCAAAATTAATTTGATTCACTTGTGGCAATGGCAAACTTTAATGGGATTTCTTTTTAATTAAAGTGAGAACAATTAAAGCGAGTGAATCCCAGAGGGTAGATCCTGCTTTTGTTGCAAACTCCCCTCCTACAAATAGAATGCTGCTCCATTAACAGTGCTGCAAGGAAACAGATTGGATGATTATCAGCAAGGCAAATGATATCACAGTTCTGCTCTAAAAATGTCTGAGATTGAGGAAGGTGCTTCTCCATATTGATATGCCTTTTATGAGAGAGGATGAAGGCAACTAAATATAGTGAGGACTGTACTATAGCCACTGATGAAGGAAGAAATTAAAATTATACCTAATGATCTGTGCTATTTAAGAGAACTTAAATGCTAGGATATCTTCTCAGTCCCAGACTAAAGGCAAACCTGTGTCAAGCCTGAGCCTCTCATTCCAGTCCCCTGGACTTACATGTCTGTTTATGTGAAGTTGCAAATGTGAACTTCAGGATGGAGTGCTTAGAAAGTCGATTTTAAAAGGAAAATAACATGGGATTTTTTTTCCTCTCCCCCTTCCACTTTCTCCTGCTAAAAATATCATCACTCCATTTTGAAGAGGAAGAGGGGGAAGAAATAGGTGGGTCTAGAGCTGGAGGAATCTTTCCAGCTTCCCTGCTTGCTGGCTTTTGTGTCTCTGCCCTGCTGCACAGCCCTGGAAACCAACAGAAACATGAGGCAAACGCCTCACTACAATTAATCATCAGTTAATAGCAGATACTTCATCAACTCCTTAACAATCACAGTATCACCCGTTGCCTTTCTCTGGGTGTTTTGTTGTTACTTCCATGTGCCTTTATGGTGCCATATGCCACTTGTGTGCATTGTTCAGCTTCAATTCCCAGAAAGAACACTATTCTAAGCTTAAAAAAATATTTTATTAGATAAAAGGAAAAAAATCAGTTTACATATATGGGAAAGTGCAAGATAAAACCTATCAAAGGAAATTATATTATGTTTTTGTGAAGCTCAAAGAAATGTGTTTTGTATTGTGAAAACATAAAACAGTTCACTCTCTTCCTGCACAGCTTGCCATCTTTTTTATGTTTATTTGTTTGTTTTTAATAAAGTTAGGACTTAAAACCAGCATGTTTTCTGAAATACCGTTATTTTACTAGCTACAGATTAAATAAATCAAGAAATACTTGTCAGGTGCCTTTTTTTAGTTGAACTTTGGCAAAGTTAAGAAGTACTGTGATTTGCAATCTGATTTGCTTGTATAGCAGCATCCCAGTCAGAAATCTCAAGTATTTGTAAATTACTTTGATAGTGAAGTAAGTAGAAACAAGTCTGTCTGAACCTCATCAACTTGAAGAACCTGGTTAGGGAGGAAGAAAGATGAGAGATACTTAAGTTTTGAATTTTAAAAACTAAAATCTCACCTATGAGTCCTTGTGAAAGTAAAATCAAATTTTCTTTTATGCGTCCCAGTTCTCATTCAATAGCAAAAACAAAATTAAAAACTTCGCTAACTAGGTGTCTTTTGTGGGTTGGAAAATACTAAGATGGTGAAGGGATTTTATATCTATCACTACTGTGTTGTTAACGGTCTTACTAATCTAAATTCCCCATACCTCCTTAACCGAAATGCCAGGCAGTGATTAAAGAACAAATTCCTTCCTTGATGGAAGAAGAAAATCAGTCATTGCTGCGCCGTGCCTCATTTTCCTGCAGTCCCACCTGCAAACCTGTTCTTACTGATCAGGCAGGAGAGACTTGCATCTCAGCATATTTAGACACTTGTACTGATGGAAATCCTTCATGTGCTGCTTGGGGCTTTTTATCAATATCTCTTTGCTGTGGTTCATGGCTTGCTTGGTATTCACAAAAAGCTCACAGATACAGAAGAGACACTGAAGCAGAAGAAGTTTGCTTTTGATCAACTTGGCATGGTGTTGTAATTATGTATTGCTGTAATTAACCCAGCGTCGTCATCTGCTGCGGAATGTGACCCAAGCAAGGAAAGTCACTGATCAATGTGGCCGATGAACTGCATACTATAACAGACTGTATATGAGCTTGCTGATCTTTCTTGGTGCTTGCAGAGAGTGGGACACAGCATGGTCATTCCCACTCCAGCCCCCGAGAGCCTCCTACACAGTGGGAGATCCCAGGAAATGTGATGCACAGCCTTTCTGTGCAGGTTTAGAAGAGATGTGTTTGGCACGTAATATACCCAAAGGCCCTGAGATAACTGATCTGTATCTGCCCTTTGGCTTTTGAAAAAAAATGCAGCAAAGCCATTGACCACAGGCTGAAATGGAAACAGACTTCAACTTTTCATGCACTTGTATTCATGAAGTATTTTTAACCTTCTTTGCATTTTTTAAGTGAAGTACTAGTTTGTCCTCTGGTTGTAAGTGTCCCTCGAACAAATAAAAACAAACCATGCTCTTGATTCAAGGTTATATGAACTGAGTTGAACTTGTCATAGGGCATACGTAGGGCAAATGGTGAATGTGCACTGAGGATTTTTGGTGTGCTTATAGAGCAAAATTCAGCAACAAAATGTTGTCATCATGCTAGGCAATGATACAGACCTCCAAGATAACTCCTGCTCATTACCTCTGTCTTACTGAATTCAGGGGAAAGCTTTGTTAAAGCATGGCATTAGGTACTCTTCAGAGGTGGATACTGCTGTTGGGGTACTGTCAGCACAAGTCCCATGATGCATATTTTGTGTTGTCTTTGAGGTAGGAGACCCAGAGCTATGTGGCTGAGACCTCTACATTTATTGAAAGATACAAGCAGAAACAGTTTTTGAAATGTGCTTGAGAAGGTCAAACAGAAGAAAAATAGGTCAAGACAAAATGTTTTGCCTTTGGGTTTTCCATTAATCGTTTGGTTGCATATATTTAATATTATAAACCTGATTTTATTCCATAAAATTACTGTTATACCTTCTGGGTTATGTTCTGCTTTTGCATATAAGATTCTCAGCTTCTATCAGCATATTTTAGATTTAGAGGCCTCAGCTTAGTGATACAGACCACTGACATTTACACACAGTTGATTCCAGGGTGTTAATGAAGTAGACCTGATGCCCTCAAAGATTCCTTTAATTTAAGGCATGCTTAAAGTGCATCTCTTGCAGAAGATTTTATTTCTGGTTAGGAACATACAGTATATTTTTAAATAGAATGGATAAGTTCTTGCTGAGGTGACCTCAAAGACAAAACCTCCTGCACTTTGTTTGGATGCTTCATGTGGAACATGTTTTCTTAGTTGCTCTCTATGTGCCCCGAGGGTTTATGATCTGATTATTACACTAAATCTACACTTATGAATTTTGAAGTGCATCATATTGTTCAATATTCTTGTATTCTCACATCACTCAAAAACTGCAGCTATGGAAGTGTCTCCTTCAGCAGGGCTTAATTGCCTGGGGGATTGGTTTTTGGGTTTTTTGGGATTTTTTTTGTTTTTTTTAGAAGGGTTTTTTAAGTCTTTCGGAGTAAACTGTACAACTGCCTGTTCATAGCAGACCAAGAGCAGTGCTTTAGTGGTGCCTGCTTCCAGGGGAATGGAACAGTTTTAAAAGGGCCTTTAATTCTTTACAAATTCAGGATTAACTAAATGCCGTCAACAGTTACAGCAGCTGCTGGTATAGTCTACAGAGCCTACAGATGACCTTTTCTGCAGAAGAGGAGATTTACTTTTAAAGTGAAGAGGATTTGGACTATGGTAGTTCATTGGAGAATTGTTCGTTGTGTGAGAAGCATCATAACACAGATCAGGTGCTAAGAGGGTCCAAGAGGACATGAGAAGAGCTGCCACAGCTGAGATTCATGGTTAAGATGATAGCTTAAGCAGTGCAAGAGACATCAAGCTATATGTATGTAAACTCTATCAAGTAAATTCAGTCATCTAAAGGGAGACCTGTTGGGCAGTAGTAACAGTGTTTTTTACAGATTGGGGTACACTGGACCTCCTCTGGATGCTTCTGCCAGAAAGATATGTACTGGAATAGACTCTGGCTGCACTGGACAGGTCCTTGAAGAGGCCAGCTTGCTGGCGGTGCTCCATCCAAAGGAAGCTAGCTGAAACTGGGTAACACCAGGTTAAACACAAGTTTTCCATATTTAGAGTGTAAGTTTTAGTTCATCTTCCCCTATCTTGTGAAGATCAGAGAGGCAAGAACAATGCTGCCAATTAGATACTGAAATATTACAAACTATAAAAATACTTCCAGTTGTTGTCAGAGGGCTCAAGCAAGTGGAAGATTCTTGAGATGGCTTGTTGCAACCTTTTAATCCTTTGAAATTTCTTTCATGTGCATCTTTAACTTTCTTCTTAATGTGTCTGTGTGTGTGTTTGTGTATTGAGAGAGAGACAGAGAGAGGTTTGTTTTTTTTTTTTTAAACTCTAGTGTATGTAACTCTGGAAGAGGCTAAGTGAGACAAAAAAAAGCCTATCAAAATTATCAGGCTTTTAATTTATAGCAGGTGGCCTTCTCCATAGAAGTTTTCATACAAAGCAGCCAGATCACAGCCAGCCTTTCATTTTAACCTTTGTTCTCTTTTTGCATCTGAAGATTGTGATTCATTTGCAGATTTACAAAGGCACCTTTCCCTTGAAAATAATTGCACCAAAAATCAGGCAGCAAATGCTTTCCTTATCATCCTACAGGAAGGAGTTATTTGCAAGCATCCGCATATAAACTTGTACAAGTAGCAGCTGAACTCTTGGTCAGGAGAGGAGGATGTGCCCCTTGTTGGGCAGGATTTAAAAGTGTTTTAAAAGATAGTTCACCTCCCTCCAGGCAAAGTATTTGAATGTAAGTCTACCAGAAGAAATAATAAAATCACTTACTGAACATGCTTAAATAACAGCGTGGAACTTTCAGAGACTCCTTGATTATCTGTACCTTGTTAAAATGACCTTCAAAGAAAGGGAGACATGTTGAGGAACATAGATCAGGCCATTCTTGTGAATGTTCTTCTGAGACTTAAATATTTAGACTGTTCCTGTCTCCCCCCATTCACTGGGAGGCGGTGCTGTGCTTCAGTCCCTCACTTGTGCTTCTCTTGCAGTTCCAAGGGCTGTTATCCTTGAAGCAGACACATGGTCATCAAAGTGGATGGTCTAAGGCAGACAGAAATTGTAAAATGACAATTCAAATAACAAGAAGGAAAATAAGGATAAAGGAAAAGAGTCAGCCAGTTGTTTCATGCCACTGTTGGTTTCATCTTGAAAAAGAGTGGATGAAAACACTCGAACAGGCAGGAAAAGTGCACAGCAGTGCACTTCAAGGACAGGCAGAAGATCTCTTTCGTCATTTTTGGACTTGGAATTACCTGCTTTTCCTCAGGCAGTGTTGCAAAGATATGGATTGGAAGTGGGGCAGAGAAAATTAGATTAAGTTTTCTTCAATCTGTGTATTATATTGATATGACCGAAGAGAAGAAAACCAAATGAGAAAATATTTTCCTAGCACATCTGTGAGTTCGTTAGCAAGTGTGAACCTTCTTATTTAGGCTTCTTAACTGATTCAAAATCCTAACCATGTCTGGTAATAGGCATGGGCTTTTCTGTAGACTCAACATAATTTTAGTCTTACTCTTCTGTGTCTTGAAAATAAGAGGTCTCAAGAAATTAATTCTTTTCCTATATTTTGTGCTGTGCTCTTGAACGAGCTTAGTATAAACAAAGTCACGGGTATTTATGCGGTTGCTCTTTTAAGAACTTTTTTCTAATAACATTACTTTGTGTAATTTTTCAATAATGTTTCCTTCTGTTTTCATACCTATTACTCCATAGAATACATACTTTTTAAACCAAAAAACAACATAAAGCACATGAAAAATGTCCTTTTTGACTAATATAACTAATGTATGCTTGTTGAATTCTTTTAATGGAGTTTTAAGAAATTCTAGAGGATGCCAAGAGTAAAATGCAGCATGAGAGCAGAGAATAGCAGAACATTTGTCAGTAACAACAGCCCTTGTGTGAAATAACATTGCATTTTAATTAATCATTAAAATATCTTAAACACACTTAAATTCAAAAGTTTCCCCACTTTCTCTTGATCTCAGAGGCAGTCACACAGGTTAGTTGTACTCCTGTGGATTAAGGGAAGGGGATGAAAATAGGGGATGCTTTGGGGAAAATTTAGCTTAGTTTAGCATGAAGATGTCGGGGAGGAACAACAGACCTAGACAGCAAACCATGTGTCTGTGCTGCTAGTTAACACAGATGGACTTTCGTCCTGACCTTTAACAACATTAACAAACATGCATTCCCCGGGGCCTGACCTCTGAAGGGATGTAGACAAGGGGAGACAGGACTGCTACTTGGATCCACTCCTGCATTCTCTTACTGATCTTCAGGCATGGCTTTTATAATCTTGCTTCAGATACTCATTTCATATGGAAAAAACACAGTGTGGACGTTCCCCAGGAGTGCCACAGATGCTCAGGATTTCATATTGGCTTTGCCTGCTTCTCCTGTATAAAATGGGCTGAGGGTTTAGCAAAAATGCTTAACATCTCGGCAGTATCTTTGCTTTGTGCCCACTGATGTCAGGTGAAGTTCTGCACCCAGTTTCAGTGAGATAAACTGTAACTCGTCGATTAGGAAAAATTGACCGATATTGGTGCTTTTGAAAAGAACTGTTCTCATAATAATTCTGAGATACAGCAGGCAGCATGCCTTACTGGGTATGACTGGGAGATCTCTGCTGAAGCATTAAGAAAAGGCCAGTGAAATTGGAAGGATTAGCAGTCTTGATAGGGGGAGCATCAAAGAATGAGAAAAGTGGGGAGGGACTGACAGGCTATGAGCAGGCTTGGTTGGGAGTCCTGAGACACAGCGTTTGATGTTTCTCCCTCAAATGGGTCTCTGTCACATCAGATACACGCAGACATTCCTGCTTAAGTTGGGACAAATGCCTGTGCCTGCTTTCCAACACGTTCAGCTGCTGTGTGTAAACACGGTACAGAGTCCCACACCTTCATGCAGTGCAAATAACCAGTCCTCCCCTTGTGAGAACATTTCTTTGGTAATTGTCCTTTGGAGTAAAATAGAATAGCTTCCCTTTTGACTCACCAACAGACGTGCTTATGCTCAGCATGGAGTGGTAACACCCTTTATCATTCCATTGTGAGAATGTGTGAAGTGCTGCCCAAGTCCTTCATCCTGATAAGCAAGTTGTGAAGAGTTAAAAACGATGTGATAAATAGGAGGAATTGGAGGACTCATGTCTATACTTTACAATTTGAAGTAGTTACTGCTCCTCCTAAACAGGTGGCTGAGGTGCTTGTAAAGCATTTCACAGGAGTCTCTGCCCTTTATAGCATGATGCCCCAAGGCCATCCTTAACCACAGAGCAGCTGCACGGGAGACTGCCATTATTTATATACAGCTCATTAGCCACCATACAGAAAAGTGTATGATCAGAACATAACCTGTCCCACTCTTCCCAGTGAATGAACCATCTTAAAGGCATTGACTTTGTCCCCTGAGCCTGCTCTGTCTGTGAACAACACCTCCTCTTCATCCCAGTCACTTGGGCAGTGCATCATCTCTTTGAGTGTGGATGTGATCAGCGTTTGCATCAGCTTACTTAAGTCTCTTGAGCCCTTTCCACACTCAGGCATCCACAGAGAACCAGGATGCTCCAAAATGTCTGTCAGAAAAACTTCAAAAACTCACAAATAGGTACAGTTCAGACAAAAAACATAAAGTGGAATATGTACCCCATTTTCTGTTTGGTTTTAGCTTTAATTGCACAATGGCAAATGCTTCTCTCCAGTTGTCTGGTGTTCTTTAATACCTTAGTGACAAGTACATACCAAATAAATTTGATATTAAAACTGAATGTTATGGATGCTGTATCTTAATTAGTCATCTTTCTCCCTGTTTTTTCCTGCTTGTAACAGTATCAGCCTTCATCTCTGAAGGGAAGTTGCTGTGCCTGTTCCCTTTTGACTCTTACACATCTGTGGTACTTGCTCAGGAGAAAGGTGTCACCTCCCCATCCACAGCATCATAATCTTTTGAAATTGTTCTGCCATGAAGTAAGATAATAACCTAAGGGAAAACACTTGAGCCATTCTTGCAGCCTTTCTTCCCATGAAGATTTCCATGCTTAACCTACTAGAAATAAGGACATAAGTTAGGTTCAAAGACAGCCATGTAGAAGTGCTCCAAGAGAAGTTCAGTGACTTTGTTTCATGTACTTCCATTTCTTGCTTTTTCTCACCAGCACCATTTAAAGGCAGACATGTTATTGCCTGACTGTAATAGAAGTGTTTCAATTAACTACACAAAGAAGCCTTGCACTAATCTTAAATTTCCTTTGCTGCACTTGATACAAAAAGCACAGGAGTAAAAGCACCATTAAAAACAAGCTACAATTCTTAAAGAATAAATATAGATGAAAACAAAAACACAGTTTGGGCAAGATTTCTGTCTGAGGCTTTTAGCATACGTAAAATGTGGTTGGATGGTCCCGCAGAAAGGGGCTTGTTTCCTAAGATGGGGGAGAAGCCATTGAAGAAACATCAAAAGCTGGGAAGTAGCACTTAAGAACATGGTTTAGTGGTGGCTTGGCAGTGTTGGGTTAATAATTCCACTCAATAGTCTTAGAGGTGTTTTCCAAACTACGTGGTTCTGTGGTCTGAGAGAACGAGTCAGGTAGTGTCTCTAAAGATGCAGATGGTTCCTTGCTGCTCGCTGTCCTGTTCACATGGCGTGGGTAACCTGACTTGGGTATTAAACCTCATTTCAGAGGACCTGCTTCCACCGGAGAACTATTAAGCAACAAAAAGGTTTCATTTCTCCCAGGCCACATGTGCAGCACCACTAACAAGGACATGCTTCATATGAAGATTATCTTACTGGAAGCAGTGTCTAGGGAGTGTGGAGGAAAGCTGATGACTTCCAGGCAGGGAACAGCAGTGGGTGGGGAAAGAGGAAGTGTTGCTGTGCCTTCAGGATGGCCTTTGGGTGGGTTTTGCACACCTCAGTGCTGGACTATCCCTGTGTTCCACCCAGCACTCTGGAACAGTGCCCATGGAGCTCTGGAGGGTGAGAGATGAACCCCATGGAGGGAGAGGCTTTCTCCCTCCAAGGTCATGCTGCCCTGTCTAGGCTTGCAGGGTCTGGCACTGGCTCCATCGGTGTGTAAGAGCCTGGCGTGCAGGAGCACAGATTTACACGTATCTCCACAGAGCTTATTCACATAAGCCATATAGAAGTGAAAGCATGCTCCCCAAGCTGGGTTCATCCCAGTAGATGGGTCTGGAAGCACTGGAGAGACCAATTTCGCAAGAGAAATTCCTAGGTGGAGTTCCATGCCAAGAAATTTGTTCAGGCTGCTACGTTTATCTTGTTTAGATGGTATTTTGTTTGGTGGTGCTCCTTAGAAACCAAATGTCCGCTTCCTTTCTGGCGTAACAACACACTCTTAAAACAATGCTAATCAAGGAGTGTCGGGGTTTCCTTTTAAATGTTGCTTTTGACTCTTAAGAGGTGGGCTGCCACTCACAGCCAGGGCTCTGGCTGGTTATATCCAAAGGTGCTGAAGTTAGTCAAACATTTGTTTCCACACAGCTTTGACTCTCACCTGTCCTTAGCTGTTGTTTGCAAATTACACGAGGTAGCAACTGTTGGTGTTTTGCTTTCCTTGACAACAGTAGGAACACGCAGCACCCTCTCCCTCTGCAGGAGGGCAGAAGCATCTCTGATCTAGATTGAAGGGATATAGGAGCAACTCACAAAACTGCAATGCTGCCTTTAAGATTAAGGAAGATAAATCAGTGAATCGATTTTTTTCTTCTTTGTAACCTTTCAATTGAAAACTACATTAAAAACCTCGTATTTACCTCATTCTTTATCTGTGCTCAGTGGTTATTGTGTTAGCTACCAGATTTTAAAATGCATGTGTTTGGTTTCAAATGAGTTGACCTGAGCTGAATGATCAGCTGCAGGTCTCTGACTTTCATGGACTGATACTTTTTTATGCTTGCACCTTAAAAAATACCTTGAGGTGAAATGTAGGTGTTCTCCAAGCACAAGAATTATCTCCATATACAGCATCATCAAGTTTGGATCTTATCTGCATGTAGGTGGTTATCTGTGAAAGATAGGTAAGATCAGTCTCTCCGTCTAAATGGCTCTAGCCTAGCTCATCTTCATTCTCTTTGTGTTATGCCCCTCGCTGTAAATGGCAGCTGCAGGTCTGCAAACAGCATGGTACCTCAGCCCAAAACTGCTGAATAGACAGATGCAGTATCTTGAACTGAATTTTAGACTAATTTTTCAGCATCTCTCTTTACATGTGCTCTTAAGATATTTCAAGACGTAACAGACCTCTATGAAAGGCAAGCTGGTCTCAGTGTCTTGAGCTGAAGGAGCATTTGTGGCTGTGTAATGCATAGCCACTCCTCATATCCGTACAGCCCTCCCAGCCAGATGGATGGAGGAGCTGGTGCAATAACCATGTGGCTACAAGTTCAATACCAGTAGCAGATATTTTGTCTTAGTGCGTGGTGGCTAATAAGTGTGGGTGAAAAAAACAGCATGTAGCAAGTGATTCGAGAATGGCATCATGGTATGGCATTAGTCAGGGAATTAGTCCCACTGCTGGGTTCCTAGGCAGCTGCAGTGACTGGAGTGCTTTCATCCTTGAAAGTGCTTCATATCTTAAGAGAGATTCTTGCATAATAGCAGCCTTTATCCATCCTGGCACGGGCAAAGTGACCTTTTGTGCGAGCAACATGAACTTACTGTTAACAGTGCACCAGAAACCCACTTGTGGGTCCACACAGCAGAAATATATATTCTTGTCCCTAATACAGGCATACACGTCTCTGTGTGAGTGTGTGTATGTGGTGTGAGCATTCAAAGACATCTGCATATGCACCAGAGCAGCCTTCTGCCTCCCTCTTCCCCTCCCAAAGGTTTTTTTTCCCTAACTGAGCCCTGCAGCAGCTGACAGACATCTGACAGAAGAGAAAGCTGGGACAAGCTCGGCCTCTGCCTGGTCTGGGCAGACACTCCTTAAGCAGAGTTAACACCAGGAAGGGAAGACCTCAGTGGCCATAAAGAAAACTCAGATTGTGCTGCATGTTGGAAGCACTGGAAGTGGGTGAAGTTAGTGCAGCAGCATCTGTCAGCAGATGGGAACAGGGGACTCAGCACAGATGTCCATACTTATTGTCAGAGAAGGTTTTTTAGTAGGAAGCTTTCAGTGTAAGAGTTCAGGAGTCAGTGCAGTAACTTTTCATAGCTTATATATAAATGTTGCTTTATTATAACTAATTAATTAACAGAAAATGAGGGGATTTTTACAAATCCTGTTGCAAAACGTCACCGATTTTAAAGGGATTGGGCTAAAAGGGAGAAGAAAAGAAGCATTGTTTGGAGGATTAAAAGACCGTGCTCTGGGGCATCTGAGTGCTCTGCACATGGTGGGAGGCTGTTGTAGCTGCTGAGATTTTAAAATGGGACAAGGTTTCGTGAATTGATACATGAAGGAATGACAAGGGCAGGTAAAGGTAATGCTGAGCATTCATCAAAACTTGGCATAAAACACCTGACACACCTGGAGGGGTATTTGACCAAAGTAAATGGAATATTTATTAATTGAAATGACAGGTAAGAATTTGACACAGCTGGAATCATATCAGTGTTTCTCTTCTGCTGCTTTTTT
>VWYP01021715.1:98812-172468 GCA_013400435.1 Pycnonotus jocosus
TTGCATAACCTGTAAGGTTGGACGGAGTTTTGGCTTATGGCTTTAATTACAGTCTGTCTAACTATCTAAAAAACCTTGCCACTCTCTTCCGTCAAGGCTTACACTTGTGATGCCAGCACACACCTGTGGCTGAGAAGAGTAATGTTGATGGCATGTGCACAACCTCTACTTTTCATTCATACTGCTTTCATCCTCTTATCACCTGCTGTTGCAGCCTACCTTCATGTGTCCACCTCTTTGCTAAGCTCTGGTTGGAGGCTGTGGTCAGGTTATAATTGCTGTTTAAAAAGTAGGATATTACCTAGTACATCAAGGTTCCCACCTGAGCTGTGCTGAGAGCTTCTGAGCATTAATCAGATTTTCTGATGAAATGGTCAAGGTGCAGTGCCTTGGTTAAGAGTTCTTTTCTCAGTTTCAGCATAGTTAAGGGCTGTACTTATATTACTATTTCCACTACAAAATTGGCGTGTGCATTGACATCGGACACGGGCAGACTCATACTTAGGGTTGGATGAGGACCATTGACAGCCACTGCCAGTAGTTCCAAGATGAACCCAGGATCCGTGTGGACTCCGGCCTGTGTTACTAGGCCAGAAGGGTGCTTCTCCCAAACCTGGCAAGGTGGTGTCTGCGTGCAAACCAGAGCAGTGATTGGGATGCAACACAGAGGTGTGAATCTGGGTGAGCTCTGCTTTGAAGACATGCCCTTAATTATGCTGCAGGTTTGGGCAGTGCTTCTATAATGATTGTCAAATAATCTCAGAAGGCTATGATCTTTCTTTCTCCCTTTTGAGATGCTAATTGGTAAGAAGACATGGCGGTGCTAACACAGTGATAAGCACATTAGGCATGTTGTTACTTAGTTGCTGAGATGTTCACAATTCCCTAATAGAAGACATTTCTTTCTTTTGGGTAATTTCTGCTTAGCTGACTTACTCAGCAATGCTCTGTCCACATATGTTTCCTGAAATCATCAGCTGTTGACATAGTACAAAATACTGCATTATGTGTGTCTGTAGAGTACAAAGTTAGAAAGTGTAGCAAAGCATGGTGTCTTCCACTGAGCAGAATACCAGCATGCTATGAAGAGCGTTTCTTGGTAGAAAAAAAGAGCTTTTCCATGCCCTCATAGAACAACACAGAGGTCCTGCTCAGGTCCTGTCTGCGTTAAGTTGACTTATCCTTTTGAAATCTGGGTATTTTCCCTTGTAGTCAACAATGTGAATGATAATGGTCCTTGGTTAGGAGAAATGCCAGCCCTCAGACTGTGGCATGGATGTTTTAGAGTCAGCGATCAGCAAACCCTTGAAGTAGTATTGGTAACTTTCCTGTATAGGTTGTGATGAAAATTAAGTAGACTTTACTCCTTTCTTTTCGGAATCTGAGATTCTTAAGCACTGGATATCAAGTTAGTGATTGGATTGGCCTTCTAGTGTATATATATTTTATTTTTCTTCTTGATGGGACACTGATAACCCCAAATTTGTCATTTGTTGAATACTTGAAATTTAGTATTCAGATCTGAATATGTACACATCAGTAACATCTAGATCTGTCTGCCCTAGAAATAGATGTCAGGAACCAGTTCTGGGACTTTCACTTTAAGCATCAAGATTCCAGGATTTTTTTTTTTTTTTTAATGGCCTGGTCTGTAGTGTCTGTGGTTCCTAAAAACAAATGAGTTCTGCCTTCAGTACATTTGGAGCTGGTCCAGATTTCTGGTGTTGTCCATGTGCAAACTGCTGCTCACCATTCCAGAAGAGAGGCTGATTCCCACACTCATCCCACTTACAAACAGCAAAACAACTTGGTTTTTCTTCAAGTGGCTTTTTTTTAGAGTGAGTGACTTTTTAATGGTACGCTTGTATCCTTGTGTTCACAGAATTTTCAAAGTTCACGGTGACTCTGAAGTGGTGCTGTTATTGTGAGTTTAATTGCCTTTTAATACTGCTAAGAGGATTTTTTTTCACCTGTGATGTAAGAAATGTTAAATGCTATCTGATGAAAATACATTTGTTATTTATAGGCAAATCCAATTATTTAGTTAATGGATCTTAAAAATAGCTTAAAAATAAGAGGTGTTCATTCATATATTTGCGAACAACTGGTTGCTATTTCCCTCCTGAAGAACATCCATTGTGATTGATTTGTAAGTATTCAGCTTTGTGAAAGGAAAGCCAGACCTGTTGGCATAACTTTATCTTGCATGTCACAGAGAACAGACAAATCAGTGCTTATTTAGTCACGCTGTAATTGCATTAGTCTGTAAACTTCTGGTGGCCTGGTTTCCTCTCTTATTAAATGGAATGAGAAGGGTTGGAGACATGCTTGGATACTTGCACTTGTAGATTAGACATTTCCTTTTTTGGAGGTCGGATTTACTGGCTTGGGTTTTTTTCCTTAAAAACGAGACATGGTTTTGGTCTGATGTTATTTTTTGTTCTGCCGGAAAACTGTAATGCATTATGCAAAAATGTTCATTTGTTCTAAGCCAAGATTATTTATAGGTCAGAGTTCTCACATGATGAGTACTGTCAGCTTTAGGTCCTCTTAAGGAATACAAATTCAGTTTTGAGACTAGCTGTTGTATTTCTTTTTCCAGTTACAATAACTAATTTAGATCCTGTCTCATTTTGAATGTATCAGTTTTCACAAATGATATTCACCGCACAAAACTCTCCTGTCTGTCACTGTTTGAGTTACAAAGTACGTAAAAAGAAACATAAAATACATTTTTATCTTCCTCATAAAAGTTCTTTTTGAACACCAAGGTCTTGTTAACCCGTCAGTCAGAAAGGGAAACAACCAAATGAACTTGTCAGTCGGGGCAGGGAGGGGGTAGGATACAGGCAGGGATTGCCACAATATTTTTGTTGTGTGAAAATCAGCTTGAGATGTTTCCCAGAATCCTGAGTTTCTAAGCTCTCCTATATTAAAACCAGAGAAGCCAATTGGGGGCAATAAAGTTAGACAGGTGCTTAAGCATTTCTTTAGGAGCCTGCAGCAAGGGGAAGGAGTTTTTAATGGGAAACTGCAGGCAGGCTGGCTTCTTCAGCTGGGAGCTTCTACTCCCTCGGTCGCTTCCTCGGGCCCTTTGGCTGCTCCCAAGGAAGTAAACAGCCAAGGTTTGCCTCAAATCTGCTGTGTGACCAGAGAATCCTGTTCAGACCAGAGCCAGGCAAACACCAAACAAATAGCTCGTACTCCAAACCTCAGGCACTCAGCCTATAAGTGATTACAGTTCCAGTCCTTTTACAGTTTGTGTTAGTAATGCAAGGTAAATCTTGGTGTTCACTGTTTCCAGCAAGCTAAAGCCCTGTTTACTGCCCAGTCATTCAAAGAAGTGACAGACAGAAATAAAAGTGAAGCTGATACATGGTCTAATGCTGTGATCCTGGAAAGGCAGATGGTGTCCTTGGGGTACTCCATGATTACACTGTTGGCTTTTTCTAAGGGTATCTGTTCAGCTGTGGAAGGTAAAAGGATCAGTAACCCTCCCACCCTGTCACGATCCGACCTTAAGGGTAGGATTCGTGTTTTAGGTTCTAGTTAAACAACCTCAAGGCACAAAAAAGACACATGCAACAAAACCTTTAAATCACTACAAGATACCTTTATTAAGCAACAATCAACCCTTTATGTGTGTGTATGTGTGTGTATGAGAGAGAGAATGAGAGAGAAAGAGAGTGTTGCTGAGAGGGAATAAAAGAGAAAGGGGGGAATATCTACCACCAGCAGGCCAAAGGGTCGTCCCTCGTAGATCTTTCTGTCGATGGGCTTCTTCTGTTGGGAAGTCCTTCGTCCATGTGGTGGAAGGGAGCGCTCGGTGTAGCTGGATTTTCAAACAGGTTTTATGGGGTTTTCGAAGCGGTGGGCAGCTGGCCAGGAGGGGGGCGAAAAAACCGCAAAGGCATTGTCCATTGTGCATTTGACCGTGTTCAGGAGGGCGAAATAGCAGGTACCAAAGAACAGGTCGTATCCCAGGCACCCAACCGAGCTCCCCATTGTCTCACCGGTCCATCGAATCAGCAAATATTCCCTCAACCCACCAGATCCTGTTGGGAGGGGTTAGCAATGCCCAGTGGTTCCCCCCTTAGGCCAGGCTCTCGCTTAGGGGGCTTTAGACAGTCGTGAGGCAAAATGAGGGATCTTCAGTCAGTCCACTACACACCCCCACCAAAATGACCGATTGCAGTGTGAGTTTTTTGTTTGGTGGACGAAGGGAAGCTGTCATAAGAAATTTCTCATAATCCCCACAGTCTTTTTTACTGACAACCACCCTTGCCCTCCTTGTGGTTGTGTGAAGAAAGGTTGTCTGTGAAGGAGGAGGTATCAAAATAGGCCACTTTGTCAGAATTTTGTGCTGGAATAAGAATCTTAGAACAGGAGGAGTCACATGGTTTCCCGTTTGTGGCCACCTTTCAGTTGGTAATGCTCCTCAAGTAATTCACAGAGTGGTAATCCACCTCAGCTGCTTTTTCTCCTGAACCATGTTACAGTTTTGTGTCACATTTTGGGCCAGTTTGTGCTATATATTGCAGAAAAGGACAACTACGATGGAGGGAGAGGAGATGTTGTCACAGATACATTGAGCAGGAGGTCTTGGGTAAAATCTCAGAGCCTTTACAGCACCTTGAGTGCAGTGTCATACTCAGGCATTAGTGTCCTGGCATCTAATTCACAGGTCTTGCCGTGAGTCAGATATTTGTCATGCTGCTTAATACTTGTTATTTTTTAAAGTATTTCCCCACTTTTAGGTTGTCCCAGTTTGATGACCACCTTAATGGCTGAATATCCACAGTTTTGTAAAATGGTCTATGAGGGTGATATGCCACAGATTTTTTTTTTTTTTTTTTAATACTGATTGAGAATACTCTGTGAAATTAAGGTGATTTCCTGGTATGTTGTGAAACACCTAGGTGCTTACAGTGTCGTAAGACATACTTGTGTGGTGGGACTAGAAATCTGCAAGGTGTTGTTCTGCCCATCATCCCTGTAAAAGAATGACAGAATGGCTTTATGGATTTCTTCTTGCCTGCACTTTCCAGACGGCATACTTTAATATGTGAAATTGCAGTGCATCTCATGTTTCTCCAGCTGCCTTTGTACAGTTTTTCATACAGTAGTATTGGTTGGAAAGACACTTTGAGCTGGGCAGCCTTTCCTTGGCTTAGAATTTGCCATGAGATAGCATGTATTGTTATGTGCATAGATGCAAGAGATAAAGCTCAGCATAAAGTCATCCTCTGGCCCCACAGAGCTACCACAGTGGGAACTGCTTCCCATCTGTCTCTTTCTGAACATGTAGGTATAGGTAGGTAGGTAGGTAGAGAGAGAGAGAGAGAGAGAGAGAGAGAAATAATATGTATGCTAGAAAGGGGAAGGGACAAGCTCGTTCTACATGCAGGTTTGATTACTGCAGTTCCTGGGTGTATGCTGCAGCAGAGAGCCTCTCACTGCTCCTACAGACAGCTGTAGACAGGGGACACAGGCTAGGAAAACATGTGCAATTACTTTCCAAAACCCTGCATTCTTGCCATTGTTAGAGCCCTAATTTGCTGAGCATTTGATTTGAGCCCAGGAAATCATTATGGGTTGATTTTATTGTTGCTATTATTGTAGTAGGAGGAGGGAATTAAAAACAAGTGCCTCAGTGCTGATGTTTGACTAGAGTGAGAGACGAATCTGTAAATGCCTGGAAAAGGCTAGGCAGGCGGACTGCTGGGCAGTTGATGAGCTGTGTTTGAGCATTATGTTCTGAGTGGGATCCATATGCAGAACCTCAATGGAAGTCAGCTTGGGCAGAAGCAGGATGAATGGGCTCAAACCACAGCATGTTGCTATTACAAGAAGCTACATGGAAGGAATGTCGCTTGATGGGCTTAGCATGACATTTTTTATCAAGATGCAAGTAAGTGATGGATAAAAGAAGGCAGAGGAAGAGGAAGAAAAACTGGCCCCAAAGAGAAAGCTTGAAGAAAACCAATAATCAAAAGAAGGAAGAGAAAACATTCTCAAAAAAAACCTCAGAAAAGAGAAATTGCAGACACACAAGTTGACATAGGCAATCATAATTCCAAGTTTTTCAGTCTCCAAGAGGCAGCAGCTGCTGTTTGTCTCTCAGCAGTGATGGAGCAAAGAAGGCCTCTGGCAGATGTCCCCCATGGAGCATCTGTGATACTCAAGGCTGGCCAAGAGGAAGTTTCTCTTAAGTGACAGAAATGATGGAAGGTCTCGTGTCACTGATTGTTGTCTCAGGGTCAGCTGCACAGCTGGCAAGTGGTGAACCTCTTGGTTACTCTGACTTGAAGGTGTATCTTACAGCAGTGCCCCACGCAGATGGGGCAGAGCACTTGGAGGGTAGGCTCCAGCAGCCAGGGAGCCACTGTATGTCTTCTCATCTGCTGCTTCAAGCAGTGTGGACTGCTGCAACTGCATTTGCTAACGCCTTGCAAGCAGAAGTAATGAGCATTAGCGATATATGGAGAGCTTCATAATGAACATTTGCATGTTCACGATGTGTGTTTACTGCTGCAATGTCCTTTTGTCTTGGCAAAAGATGTAGGCAGGTTTTAGTGTGAAGAAAAATCAACTCTGTAACAAAAAAAAAAAAAAAAGAAAAAGGAGCTAGACAGTTGCTTCAGATAACTCTGAGATTAGTAAACTTTCAGCCAATACCACAATATTTGTGTAGTAAGATCTGAGGTTTGTCGATACTTAATGGTTTGTACTGTCTGTGTACAGGGCTTAATTCATATGTTGAATCTCTAATGACGAGAAGCTGACAAATATGGCAGCACAGCCCATATATAGTAGACTATAAGCAACAGTCCTAAAAGCTCTCTATTTCACACAAGAATACAGATATACAGAGAGTTCTTCACCATCAGTTCTTAAATGAGGAGAAACAAATTTGGAGGAGGATAATTTCTAAAAAGTGAAAATAGTTTCGTTAAGAAATCATGTAACGTTCTTACCAATAAATACAGGCTCTTACACATATTTTATGAATTGATCTGTTATTACACAAAAGGTCTGTACCCCTCTTTTTAACAAGGTTTTGGCATTTTACATCTTTTATTCAAATTGGTATTTGCTTTATAGTTCCCATGAGTTTCACAGTCTCAGAGAGACTTCGAGATTAAGTATGTGCAAACCTGTATGCACATGTTTACTTTTAGAGTACCTTACTTTTTCTTCCGTTTTTGTAACTTGAACATCTGCCTTGTCCTAGGACAAGTTGTGCTGCTTGGGAATGTCTTGTATGAGGGTTTTCTGCCTCACTATGGTAAATCTCCTTCAGCATTCTTCTTCACCTCCCCCTCCAAAACGTGAAAGACAGTTCAGATGTTTTCAAGCCAGCATATTTTAAATAAGAAAATATTATTGCATCAGGAGGAGTATGCTTTTAGTGGAACATAGTGCTTGTTTCAGTGCATTTACTGTCAACAAGCTCATTCCTGTTCTCTCCTGTTTAGCTTTATAGTTGAATATTGCGTCACACAGAGCAGTGAAATTTCAAGGGAATCCTGAATTTCAGGGGAATTCATCTTGTTGTATAACATTTCACATGCTTAAAGGGAAATTAATTATTGTTAATTCTTTAAATACTTACTTGAAGAATGAGCTAATGCTGAATTTATGTAGGATATTACACTGCAATTGTATCTACGCTTCTTTGCACATTGCCATCAAATCAGTGAAGCTTAGTTTTGTAGCAGGGAGCATTAGAGGAAATTTATAATGACTTGGAAGATAAACCAGTACTTTGACACAAGCTTATAGGTAAGATATTACTAGAAAAATTTAAGTAATTGCCCCTAAATGCTAGAAAAATCACTGTAATCAGGGAGTGTATACTTCTGTTTCTTTTGTAGTTAAAGATGCCCTAACATTTCCTGAAATGTTGTTGCTCATTTGGTTAAGCATCACAGTCTTTATCTTTGTTTCTGTGGAGTCCTGCTGGATGGCATCATTCTGTGTTGGTGATAGATGTATGTCTAAGGCTTAAGGTGTGACCAGTAGACATCCTCCTTGTGTTTGCTTTTCCCATACCTTTCTGGAGTCATAGGAAAGTAAGAATATGGATTTCTTGAAGTTTTTTATGAAATGAGCTTAAGCTGCATTCTTAGACCAGAAATGGCCTGCCTGCACCTCCTAAGCTGTGTTCAGGCTTATGGCAAATAAGGCAAAGCCCTGGCAAAGTTTAGCCTCGGAAGTTGCTGGCTTTCACAGGAGAAACTTAACATCAGTTGACCAGGCAGCATTATCATGATGCTATGCAGGATTCCCTCTGAACACTGGTGCTGGATGATGGTGAAGGGCAGGAGGTTCAGGGTTTGGGGTGAGAGGGAGGAAGTCAGGGGAAAAGAGTCTGGAGGGTCTTTCCCCTGAAATAAAGTAGTTTTATTGCTGCTACTCTTGTTGTGGCATAAAGAGAGCTAACCTTATTAAGAAAAAGACAGCTACCCTATTAAGGAAACAAATGAATTGTTATAGAACAAGCTTGGGTGTGTTTTTACCAGTTTGCCAATATTCAGTGTAGAAGAAATAACAGCTGAGTAATTACAGCAAAAGAAGCATTAAATGCAACTTGAAATACACACATCTTTTCTAAGCTTGGGGCTGTTTGACCTTTTGTAGTGTTAATATTTGTTTATGATGGACTGGTCATAATCAATTTATGTTGATAAGCTGCCCTGTGCTTCTTATTGGTCCCCTTTAGGTAGATGGCAGATAGCAGTGGGTGCTGTTATTGCAAACAAGTGTTTGGGGTTTTTTCTAGGCTGTTGAGATCTTTCCTTTCTAATTCTCTATCTTATGTATTTAGTGTGTCTATTCAAAGCTGGAGCAACTCGGCATCTGGAAGAACCCCATATGGGAAAAAGTTTTACTCCACTAAAGAAATTATGCTTCTCATAACTCTGAACATTCCTTTCTATTTTGCCAGTGCAGGATATGTAACCTTGCAAGACAGTTACAAAGCTTTAGATTTTGGCTGAATTAAAAGAAATTAACAAGCATAACAAGACTAGGAGTCTGGGAGTTACCTAAACACTTCATTCTGTTTTAAAACAAACATTTTTCTGTCAGCTTTTTCAAAATTCCTGAGGATCTTTGTTTCCAGCCACCTTATCTAAACAAATCAAAACAAGCACTGCACACAGGTTCCTTGCTACCACAATAAATTGCTTGTTTTAACTGGGGTGGTTGTGGACTACTTTGTTTTGGGGTATTTTTCCTTGTCTTTTGTGTTTGCCTGAGAAACAGCCTCAGCATGTAGGATTACGGGTCATCTGAAGTGCTAACAACATCTGAAATCATTCCAGAGGAAGCTTCTTCAAATTACCTTGTGTTTAGGGAGAGGCAAGAGCCTGCTCAGGACCATTCTCCTGGGGCAGCTGATAGAGGACTGCTCAGTTACCCTTTTTGTGTGCACACATGGAGCACAGAGCAGCTAAAGATGGCTTTCAGCAGGGCAGACTGGCTTCCTACTCCTACTGTGTTTAAGTCAGGCCAGGTTGGCTTATCTGACCTTGGGGACTAAGGGGGCACTGATCTGCTTGAATACCTCTCCAGTGAGAGATGCTTGAGTAAGTTTTAGACTTTTAAACCTCAGAAGAGTGGAGGTGAGGAGTTTACTGTGAAGTGACCGTAATACATGGCTGCAGGAATCACACTGGATGTTGGCAGTAGCCACATGTGATGTCACAGGCTGTGGAATTTTCACCCACCTCAGTACCCACAACAAAAGTGGGTAGGTGCTTTTGAGAGGTACTGAAAAAGTGGAGGAGAGACGAGAGGAAGTCCTTCCCCCTCTAAGTGGCTTGCAGCAAATCTAAATAGTTTTTCATTTCAGATTCCTTGTTTGTGTGCGAGAGCAGGTAAGGAGATTAACAGCTCCTTAAATATTAACTGTCAGTATCTGAGGGAAAGAAGTAAAAGAGATGGTGTATGAACTTTCCTACTTCTTTTTCCAGCCCTCATCTTTTCATGGCATGTAGCATTCTCAGCTGTTTGGCATTTATGGCTCCATCCCTCATAGTTTTGACAAGATATTTTATGTTTGCTGTGCTGGGAGCAGTAAACATGCCATATGTCACTTTTTTTTCTGGATAGAGAATACCCCCAAAGCCCCAGTTTCCAGAGCAGTCAAGTGTGAACATGCCATTTAAGAAGTTTTACCTGTTCAGCATGGAAATACAAATGAAGACCAGTTTTAGCACTGGAAATGAGTTTCAATGCAAATGGCATCAAGAGAGGACCTCCAGATATTCTTTGGGTTGGGTTGAATACAAACTCTTTGTTTCCACCAGGGTTAAAGGTTTCCTACTTAGGTTACCTAACCCAGCCAGTGTGAGTAGTCATTCATGTAAGTACAAGTACATGCTGGAGGCATTTTTTCTGCAAAAAGCTGTAGTCTTTTTCTGTCATAAGAAGACATGGCCCTGACAGTAAGCAGCATCAGGATCTGGCACTGGACCCCTTCCTCTGTGAAACTGGGCAGCAAAAAGCAACTGCATTGCACCTCCTCACTGCAAAATGCAAAGCACTAGTGAAATGTAAGAGCCCTCTGCTCCCCCATCAAGGTTTAATGTGACAATTTCCTATTGGAATTTATTTGGGTGGCCATCCTTGGTTAATTCATACTGAGCAGTTATTCTCCTGCTGCTACAGCAGCAGTCAAGACTTTGTCTGAAATGTGAGTTTAAGGTGAGGGGTACTCTCTGAAAAGGAGAAGTTTGAGCTGTGTGAGCATGTTGTCCATACTGCCCATCTCAGAAACTGGTTTTATTTCTGTCTCATCCTGTTCTTCGTAAAAACAGGAGGCCTGGATATAGTACCAGGGGAAATTAAAGTGACAGAGCCAATTTGTACTCATAAAATAAATAAAACTGGCCTCTCGGTTTAAAGTGTGTGATTTCCTTGGAAGGAGGAGGAAGAACAATTAAGATTGCTCACCAGATTAAATTCTTTGTAATTGATTGTTTTCAAATAGCCCCTTAAACATGAGGAAATATCCAAGAAAACAGTTTATTTTAATCAAGTATTTGTTGCAAATAGGAATTCAGTCAAACTGGCTTCTCTTTCTGCTATGAGCTGTCTCTGCCAAAAATTGAAAATCAGCTTATGAAGCGAGCATGATTGGACTGGCATCATAGGTGGATGGGCACCTGCTCAGAAAACAACCTCCCCTCTCGTGAGAGGTGCTCCCTTCATCTTTTCATCCTTCTGGAACCATACAGTGAGGTCAGAAATGTTTTACCTGGAGAAGAGTCTGGAGAATGGAGCAATTCACATAAAAGTGAAAAAGCACTGAACCAGCGAGTGGCAGGCTGGCATTAAAAGCCTTACTATATGCCCAGTATCTTTGTTGTTTTACTTTGATTCCTTGCACAGCATGCCCTCTGTTGTTCACCACCCATATTTAATCCTCCACTGGTTTGGTAAGGGTAGATTTTTCTTAAAATTTAATTCCTTTTTTATTTAATAGAGGAGATATTAAAAATGAGAAGGAGATTCTTAAAATGTTTAGTAAACTCTAGCAGTTGTATGCTTAAGCACCGGATTTGCTTCAAGCAGCCAGCCTTCTGGGGTACTCTTTGTTTTACAATCCCAGGCAGAGATGGCTGTGGAGATTATAGTTTAAAAATAATGTGCAGAAATGGTGGCTTTTAGTCCATCAGACCTTCTCTCATGTGCAGGCAACTTTGCTGTTGTTCACAGAGAGGAATAACCCTTCCTCCGGTGAGGTATGTGTCATGAAAAGNTTTTTTTTTTTTTTTTTTTTCCCTGCAATTGTACATCTTGTATTTAAATCATGTAAGGATGCTATGCTAGTCCAACAGACTCAGAAAGTCAGGTAGGTTATTTACCCCCTGAATAGAAAAGGGATGCACAAGAGGATTGGTTTGGTTTATGTTAGGCTTGTGTATATTTTCCATGAAGAGGAACACTTCTTTTTTTCCTTCATGCCCCTCCCCCCCCTTCTTTTTCTTTTTGTTTTTTTCACTTTCCCATGTGTTAAAAGACCAGAATTAGCTGTTTACAAGGTTGTAACAATGATCCGGTGGTTCAAGTCATGCAGTTACCTCCAGTGTGGGAAGGTGTTTGAGCTGATAGGTAAGGATCTGTGGCCTGAGGTAGCTGAAAGGGATTGTGTATCCTGCTATAATTTTGTTACTACTTAATCAGGAGATCTAACACTGCAGATCACTGCTTCTGCCACATTTTTAAAGAATTTGTGTTGAACCAAAACCGTAAGTTGAAAACTGCTGCTAAATCTGGGATGGCCTCACCCAGAAACGTAGCACAGGCTGTGCCCTGTGCTCAGCGTCTCATGTATTGTGGAGGTTCACAGAGGAGGGCTGTTCCAGATTTAAGAAGTCCCCCAGGTGAAGGCCCTGGCAAAGAACATGGTGCCATCTACATAATATTCTTTGGCTGGTTTGAGCTCTTGCTTTGCACACTTCATCTGCCTTAAGAGGTGGCCTCTTGGCATGGACAGAGTGTCTTGTGACCATTCAACACTAACATTCCATATGCTGCAGGCCTGAGGATCCTCAGATCTGGAGAAAAAAAAATAGGAGTTGCCTGCTTACACTGACATTTCATACACAGAGATTTAGACATGAAACCCAGAATACTTGGTTGTAATGTGAATTTGTGCTGCAAGTTTGGAAGATTAGGGTCTGAAGCAGGTAAATCACTGTGTAAGGGTCCTTTTTTCTCAGATACTGAGACCATCACTCTGTCTATTGTAATCTTGTCCTTGATGTCTCTAGAAGATAATATTTGCTGATTGTTCAGCAGATCTCTTATACTAACACAGACTCTTTAAGAGAGAAAAACATTTCAATCTTTGTAGACTTACTTCATTTTAGCATGGCATGAGTCCCTTCAGTAAGGGACCCAGAAGCATACTGCTTATAGTCATGCAGAAGAGTTGCTTAAAAATTCAGATATGTCAAGAATCTTTGCACTTCAGGAAGTTAAAAGGAATCCTTTTAAAGTATTCTTGGACCACTTTGACTTAGATTTCTCAGTTTTTATTTGTTTCTTGATTGTTCAGCTGTTTCAAGTTTCTTTTCAGATTTTTTTGTTTCACCCAGGAACACTACTTTTTTTTTTTTTAATAAACTTTGGGTTCTTTTGGGCAGGACTGATGTTTTAAGGAGAAAAAAAAAACAAACAAACAACAACAAAATAAGAAAAATCCCAACTCACTTTAAATTGATGGCAATGATGAGTATGAATTCCTGAGGGGAAAAAGGTTGTTGGTTTATCTGAGGCCAGGTATAGCAGAAAAGGGTTTAGCAGAGTGTGTCTGCTGCCTTTTCTACTAAGCTACACTGCTGTACTGAACATGTGTCATTACCCATTCATTCTTGCCAACATACCAGTATGTTTTCCAAAACTAGTTGGTAAGAAAAACAGATCATTAAAAAAAAAAAAAAAAAAAAAAAAAACAAAAACCAACTCCTTAAAGTNNNNAAAAAAAAAAACCCAAAACCAACTCCTTTAAGGTTCAGTGAAAACTGAGCATTGGATGTCAAATGGACGATTCCCACGAGTCTATGAAACAAGGGTCTGGAGCCCCATCTCCTGCACACCTGGGTAGTGCTCCAGTTACAGCTCTGTCCTCCAGTGACCTCCCAGGCATGTGGGGCTTTAGATGCCTGGTGTCAGAGAGAGTACAGAAGATCAATATCTTGTGACCTTCCACTCCTTCAGTGACCAGATGAGGCAAGGTTACCTAAACTTTGTATTGAATCAATAATCAGCTACAGAAAATGCATTTTAAATCTGTTTGGCTTTATTTAAATAGAGTATTTTATTCCTCTGTGGCACACTTATCCCTCTTCATAGTGTAAAATTCTGGAATGATCCAAGGCAATAAAATAGCTAACATTATAAAATCTGTAATTGTGTATTAAAATATCTACCTCTCTACTGTGGAGACAGTATGGTAAGTGTTGCATGAAGGCTCACAGTGTT
Organism: Pycnonotus jocosus; assembly: GCA_013400435.1. NCBI lineage: Eukaryota > Metazoa > Chordata > Aves > Passeriformes > Pycnonotidae > Pycnonotus > Pycnonotus jocosus. Next base: position 112,811 of record VWYP01021715.1, read on the forward strand.
TCCTGTCACTTTAGGCTCACCAAAGCCACTCTTAGCTTAGGACAGGGATGTTGAGTGCCCAGGTTTTTTTGCTTGTTTGTTTGTTTGTTCGGGGGTTTTTTGGTTTGTTTTGAGGGTTTTTTTTAAATCCTGGTGGGAACCTTATTTGCATTCTCTTTTCACAGATTTGTTCAACAGGTGACAAGAGTTTCTTACCTACTCATTTTAAAAATGTAGAGGCTTAACTTGCCTCATCTAGTGTGGCTCAGGCAGATTATGGAGCATCTGGTGATGTGAGCTACCACTGCCTTCAAGGGTTCTCCTGTCAAAAATGTCACTTTCATCATTGCTGGTAAAGAATTGCTGTGCTGTCCCTTTGCTGATGCCCCAGAAGTAGTGAGAAAGCAAGTCAATATATTATGTAACTCCTCAGATGAGTAAAATTTTCTTGAGCTGTGTTATTTGTAGCATCATGTGTGACACTAAATTCAAGCCATTTTAACCCAAAGTCCAGAGGGCCTTTGCAGGGGATGTCTGGTCAGCACAGCTCATGTTTTTACCTTAAACTATCAAGCCTCCAGGAAACTTAATCCAAGGGTACTCAAATGTCACTAGCCCACAGGCAGCAGTAATGAACAGGTACGGTGCTGTAGAAAATGTGCCACCTATTTTCTCCATCACTCTTCTAAATNTGTTGTTGTTGTTTCCTGATAGGTAAAAATTAGTGCTAATTACTGCTTGGAGCTTGTGTCTTTCACAGCAGCCCTTCATGTGATTGCTGTTTCTCAGTACTAAGCCAGCCACATGCTATGTTGTTGGGTTGTGGCTCTACCTACCAGCCCCCTTCCAGCCTCCCCCTTCCTACCAAAACAAAACCCCCCACCAAAACATACAAACAAAACCCAAATTAAAAAAAAAATAGAAAAAAAAAAACCCCAACCAAAAACCAACAACAAAAACAACAAATCCCCAAACCAAACAAAAAACCGGAGGGGAAAAAAAAGGCCGAACAAACTAACCACAAAAAACCCACAACAGTAAACTCGTGCTTGTGCTAGCTGAGAACAGGTCTGTTGCCGACACTGCTTTTGAAAGTATCTCTAAGGAGGTAGCTCCCTTACTGGTTAAGTGAGGTCATGCTCTTTCTAAATAGTGTGATCTGGCATTTTCTTTGTAAAAGAGACTCTGTGTGAATGGACTGAGGCTGCTTCTTGTTTTTTTTTTAAACCAGGTCTCCCTTAGCCTGTGACATCACAGTACTGTAATGAGCTGGGGAAGGAATTTGATTCAACAAGCCAAAAAAAGCTAAGGCCTTTATGGAAAACAGCATGTTTGGGGTTTGCTTCAGAGTTTACAGAAACAGAGAGAAAGGGCAGGCTAAGGTTTCTGACCTGGCACACATTATCTACCACATTTAGTCTTTATTTTCTATATTGGGAGGTGTATTTAAAATACCATTTTCCCAGGTGATACTTGTGGAATTCTTTGCACTGTAGCTGCTTTGTTCATTGTGAGCAGTAGTGAAATTTACAACTTTCTACTAGATGTAATACAGGCAGATATTGATTCTAAGGAGAAAATACACTTTTGTATATCCTGTGCCCATGACAACTAGGAAAACCACCCAGCATATTCAGTGTTTATATTCTTTAGAGAGCACTTGCAAAGTCTTATGGATGAGTTTTTAGTTGCTCTGAAGGGGTATGTTTCCTGCTAGTTGAATGTGTAACCCTTCTTGACACTAAAGCAAATTTCAGTTAATAAAGACACTTTCAGTGTGTTTGTTCAGCTTCATCTTTCAGTTGTTTAATACTGGAGGAAATGAGGCATAATACTGTGAGCAGTCACATTTAGCAGCAACAACATTCCCAGGTTTTATGGCATTTGATGCATGCTGTGGTACTTAGCTGATACCTCCGTGCAGGCACCAGGATAACACATTTTTTAACTCCTGAGAAATAAGGAAGGGTATTTTAGGGAAAAGTATCTGGAAGCCAGGATGACTTCCTCTCTCCTACTGGTCCATGCTTTGGCTTTTAGGTGCACAAACTCCCATAATTGAAGTCTCATGCAGTCAGTTCAAATACTAAAAACCAAGCTATTGCTTGTGTGATATGCTAGTGAACAATACTCTTTTGAGAAGGTCTGGTCTTTCCCCCTCTCTAAAGCAGTTTGATGTGGAATGCGTCAAACTTGTGTTTCTACAGAAGTGCGAGGTGCTGCCTCTGCTGTTTAATGCTGAGCCTTTTTATGACTGTTTGAAATAGCTCCAAGCAAGCATTTCCTATCAATCAGCAAATTGTATGAGAAATACAGCAACTCTTGAAATAACAGTTTTGTTGGCTTAAGTGATCTTGCCAACATTAAATGAATTAACCACTGTTTATTTCAATTTTCTGTAATTAGGTAAAAAAGAACCCACAACTGCAGCAGCAGCGAATTCCCTCCCCCAGGCAGCAGCTCTGACTGTCGTCCTCCAAAGCTGAGAGAGAGAGACAGCAGCTGCCCCAGCCCTGTCCACCACCTGCCCCACCCCCGTGGTGTATCTGTTCCTCTGGAGAGAAAAGTCCCCCAGCTGAGAGAAATGCAACCAGATGCCCTCCTTTCCCCTGAGCCTGGCCATTTGTTTGTTTTCTTAGGTACCCATAAGTACCCAGTAGTCAGTATTTCTTGGCAATTTATGGGAAAAATTCTATAGGTAAGAAGGAACAAAAGAATAGAAACCTAACCCCCAACAGCAAGTCTCACTTTCAATTAAATACTCTCCTGCAGGAGATAGTGAGATGACTGAAATGCATAGTTTTTGTTATGAGCAAAGCATAGATGATGTTGCTAACTGTTTGCAACCCCAAACTCACATGGTACGTCATATTTATAGCCTAGGGACAGCAATGGCATGTGAAGAATTTAGCAACATCCTCCTTCTTACAGACTGTACATACTCCTTCTTACGGGCCTCTCACTAGCAAAACTCTTTTGTAGACCCTGTAGTCTGACTTTACATTAAATATTACTTATTTGCTGGATATTTATTGAAATTGTATGTCAAAGTCCAACATTCTGGCTACATTGAATTCATCATTTAATGATAGCAAATTTTAATTTTGTTGATGTGTATCTTTGAAGGGGGATTTTTCTACGTGCACCATCCAGAAAATTAAATTACGTGATGTGCCACTCTTGTTGGAAGTGGCTTCTCTTCCCACTCGTGTGTGTAACATAGCTGATGGAATATCCTTGGACCACCGTCATATTTCCCCCCTCTTCACTTACATAATGTGATTTTTGAGCTAGTGCAAGGCTAGATATCCTCTTTTTTCATGTCCTTTCTATTTTCTTTTTATAATGTTCCAGTCACGGGCTTTTGCCTGAGTCCAGAGGTAGCCTAAAATACATTTTGGGTAGAGCTAGTTCTAAATAGTGATCTTTTTTAACCGCTGCATGCTCTCTCTCAGTAGAGAGTTTTAGAGGTCTCTAGCTTTAAAATAATTCCATTTCTTTGAAAAATTGGGAAGAAAGCAATCCATAGAGTTCTTAAGCTGGCTGTCTGGTTGAGCCGTCAGACTGTAACCTTCCCAAGACTCACTGCTTGCAGTGGATAAATATTGCCCTGTTCTTTGTGCTCCTGGCAGAGCAGGCTACCACTTGGTGAGACACATTGCACCAAGCACAGTTATGTGGGCATATCTTCATTTAAGGAGATTTTGCTGTGATGGGTCTTAATCTAATGGACGAGAGCAGCTGTAATAAGTCCTACTGAGAGAGACAAAACATCAACAATAATTCTTAACTTTCTTCAGCTGTTGGAGAAACAGATGTCTGGCCTTACATTTCTGAGCATAATTTGTTCCTTTAGCTCAGCATAGCCTCCGTGGCAGTAGTCCTGTCAAACTCCAGTAGGTATTGAACAGCTATGCCTTTCAGAAGTGCAACAAGTGTTAATTAGGCTTTAGGAAATACTTAAAAGCAGTAAGATCTCCAACAGTTAACATTTGTGAAACAGGGAATTGAAAGTGAAAAATCTTAGTCTTTATTGGCAAAGGTTTGTAGGTGGTTGTTTCAGTTAAAGCATTCAATTCCTACTCTATTGCCCTAAAAAGTAAATGGTCAAATAACTCCAGCATTGAAGTCATGTATCTTTTTTTAGAAAATACAGGTTAGGCTGCCATTTATGAAATATTTACTGAGTTGTACCAGCTGCTGAAAGACTGTATACTCAGAAGACTTTAATATTAATACATCTCAGAAAGCCTATTTGTTTGTTTAAGGTAGTTTTATCTGTGTTCTTCACATCTGTTAAAGCAGTTTTTCCTAGCAACCATAATACCCGTTCAGAGAGCAAGTGAACTGCATGGCCTTTTGTCTCCATTTATTGCCTTTCTCCTGCCCCTGCCTAACCCAAATTCCTTCCTCAGGAGGGCCCTTTCTTTTTCACCAAAATTACTAACATGCCAGTGGTTTTCTTGAGATCTCTCATTTACATAAGAGAGTTGTAGATTCATTCTTTAGATAGAACAGGAACCCTGTGCCCCCGATGAAAAGACTGAGGAATTTTCCCGTTGTCTCTATTCTTTTTTTGTGTAAGGACAGTAAAGGTCACTCTTTCCTTGTGCTGATATTATCTAGATGGGTTAGAGAGTATTAAGAGCAAGGCTTAGTTTAGCATCCTTTCCCCTCCCCTCTGGGATTAGATCATGCTTTATCAGAACAATTGTTCCATCCCTGGCATGTGCAGGGCAGATTTCAACTGCAGCATTTTGTGAAACTGATTTTTCATGCATACATTCAGAAATTGTGTTCTGTTCAACTCAGTATTGGTATTAGGCTCTCTGTTAAGCTGAACATTTTCTCTTTCCTTATTCAGCTGGAATTTCCCCTCTTTCATTTAACATCAAACCAGAGGCTGAGTATGAGACAGTGCTACTAAACAGCCAAGCCCTTAGATCAGCTCCACCAGCACCAGCTGAGTGGGGAGCCCCACCCAAGTGGACTCCATAAGTGCAATGGTACAGGATCTATGATCTTCAGTTGTGAAGAAGAAATTCTCCTTCTGTTCCTTAAGGATTTTATCAAGCATTGAATTGCCTGCTAGGTGTGGACAGTTTTCTAACTGTGCCATGTTCCTTAAGTGTTAGTTGGACCATTGTGCCTCCTTAGGCAGCATTGGAGGATGCTTCACAAGATCATACTTACCAGTTTAAGTGACTTAGCACCACAACCTCTTTAAATCAAGTATCCCAGCTGTTGGAATTCAATCTTGTTTCAGCAAAAGCAGATTTTGGAGGAAAGCCACAGAAAAATAAGCCTTAGGAAAAATGTGTAACAAAGTTAAAAAGTACTAACCATCTGTGGTGGTGCACTGGATTAACATGCTAACATGGTTTGTATTGACCTTGAGTTCAGTGCTGTCCCTCGGTGGCGTTGGTTTGTTTCCCATGCCTGCACATAGGGTGTGCTGTCCTTGCTGTCCTAGGGAACTGAGTGAAGCAGCATGAGAATTAATAATACCTAGTGGTGCATTTTAATTTGAGGTAGAAATAATTTTGCAAGTGAAAGGAGCATCAGAAGTGGAAATTGATGAGAGTGAAGGTAAAAACCCATTTTTCTGGATGAAATGTGTTCTTTTGCATGCATTTACTGCTCTAATTCAGTGCACTTTCCGCCTGACCTACATTACAAGAAGCCAGCAGTGCAGAGAACAGGAGAATGGCCTTTTGGCTGCAGGCTCTCATACCTGCAATCATCACCAATTTACTGATCTCTTGGGGTCTTCAAGCTCCTGCTTCTCCCCGTGTGCAACTGATTGAAAATGGGATGTGAGTGTGGAGTGTGACAGTACCAAACAGTGCTGCGCTTTCTTAATGAGAGTTTAATCACAGTTTCCTGTCATTTCTGATTTGCATGTTGATTATGTAAAACTGAACAGAGCTTTCGTAGCAAAGCTGACCAGCCCCACACAGAGTAGTATCTGCATCTACACCACTTGAATTGCTTTCCATACTACCACTTGTGTAACCATCATACTCTGATAACTCTGCATTGTTTTCTCTTTATCAGAGGTGGTGTTTGTTTTCACTCAGCAATTAGCAGCCTTTTGTCCCTAAATATTAATTTCTGTATAGATCACTTTGTCCATATGGGTGCTTTGTGCAGTTACTGTTCTTTGCAGGAATTAAAATATTTTGTAAAAGAACTCAGTGTTTTATTGTTGCTTTTTTTTACAACAGCTGCACAAGCATTAAAAAAGGAAGATACTTGATTTTCTTGCTGCCGTAGCACTAGTTGAAGTGTAGTTATTAGAGTTACAAATTTCTCATGGAGGGACCAAATCTTTGTGCTTAGGAAGTAAGAGAAAATAACTGGTGTACAAGATCAGCTGGTTTCCTACCAACAGAATACCTCTTCAGTTTATGTACCCTGGAATTAGTAGGAAATAGTAAGCTTTATTACAAACTTGGATCCTGATTACCCAGGAAAAAATTACACCTATTTATTATTGAGGGCACAAAAAATACTGGAGCTACAGAGGCACATGTGGAAAAATACACTATCAAGTGAGTGTAATCATCATTAAAATATCCTATCACACAATATATGTTTTATCATTTAAGTGGACATAATTCTTGGGCCATTTTTATCTCTCTTATTACAGCAACAAAAGAAGATTGGAATTTGTTTTGATAAAAGAGCTTTATAGTGTATCACATGGGGAAGCTGAAGCCTTTAGCTCAGATGGAATGAAAAGAATATTGCAAAGCTTTTCCTGTGTTTTCTGAATTAGTGCAATCACAAGTTCTTTGCCAGAACATGAAAAAAGGAAATAGGAAAAGCACATTAAAAATGTCACACAGCAAGCTCTCCGAGTAAGCACTTTCTTTGGCACTGTATCCCCACATCTCTTATTATTGTCTGTAATCCAAAAGAGCCCCTCACTGCTTCTTAGGGGGAGGTAGTATGAAGTTGCATTGATTTTTTGTTGCGTTTGAATGTACTCCTGGGATTTCTAAAGTGTTTAGGAAACAAACCAACATTTCACAAAGGAAATATTGTACTGTCTGGCTAGCTCAGAAAAGTCACAGAAGAGTGTGGAGAGCTGCTTGCAGAAAATGTCACTGTGACACTTAACACTAACACATTTTAGTAACCAGATATTGCTTCAGTCTTAGTATTGAAGATGTTGTGTAATGCACTGTGAGAGGAACAGGTCAGGTTTTGCTTTTTGCATGCAGGTAGGATTGTGAATGGAGCTATTCAAGGTAGTGTCAGCATGTCCCTGACATGTCTTAAATTCAAAATTTGGTGACAGGATTTGAGGATATTTTTTTCCCTGAAACTTGAATTCTGTTTCGTTAAGTGAAAACTTGTAAATTTTTTGGACAGCTCTTCGATCTGTAGTTTTAAAACCTTTAGATGTCAGTGTAAAATACTGTATGAAAGAGGGAGATGTTTTTGCACAGGAGCAAGAAGACAATTCTTTGGGTTTGGATTTGGGTTTTCTTGTGTTTTGATATTTTTTTTTTAATCAAAGAATGTTTCTGTCAGTAATCTGAGTAGAAACCCGTTCTTTCCTTGAGTTTCACATCATCATCATCTTCAGCCCTTGCCCCCACCCCATTTCTAGGATCTTTTTGAACATTTTTTTTTCCTGCTTTCTCCTAGCTCACCTAAATAGGAAGTTTCCAAAACACAAATATTTGGCCCATTTCTTGAGACTGCTTTGTGCAAAGGTTCCCACTGGCAGATTCTTCTTCCTCCAGTATTGAGGAAAGTTCACCTCATTTTTGGAGGTGGATGGGGTGCCACTGTCCCATGAGGCCCTGCTGAGGGACTGGGGGAGGGAGTGCAGGAGCCATTGTGAGATAGGAGCTGCCACAGTGGTTTGGGCTGCCATTCTCACCTGGGATGGGGTGGGATGGTGGCACCTGTCTGAGCACCTCTTGTGTGGTAGGTAACATGAGCTGTGAGGGGTGGATGCTATCACCTTTTACAGCTGTAGCTTTTCGGATTCATTAAGAACTGCATTTCAGGTCCTACCATCCTTTTAAAGGAAATTGCTTGTGCAAAGACTATCACAAGCAAGCATGGAGCAATACCTCTGCTGGCTAGGAGTTTTATCTCTGGGCAGAATGTCTGTCTGGAACCACAGAAGTTCAGTTGACTTTTGTGTCTTTGCAGTGTTCAGGATTGGGTCCATCTGTTACTCAGGTTGTGACTGTCTTCTTCAAAAGGGTGAGGTGAATGAAAGCAGCTGCTCTCTTAAAGGTTTGCCAGAGTCAATCTCCTAACAAATCCATCATTTGCTTCTTTCTTAATTGCAAATAAAACAATCAGATAGGCAAGCCAAGACAGTAGGTAAAGAGGGAGAAAATGACTGACATCAGCAAAGAGATATGGATTAGCCAGTAAACCATCTGCAAATGAGATTTTACTACTAAAACTGCTTGATGTATGATGGGCCTAATAGATTGAAGAGTGGAAAGGGTTGAACAAAACACTGGTTCAGTGCTGAAGCAGGGGGAGGAGGAGTAAATGAAGTACAGGACATCTCCAAAAAAACAAGAAAGCTGAAGAAATGGAAGGCTGACAACACTAGTGAAGCCAGGAGACCAACAGCATCAAAAGCTGTCCTGAAACTTGGCTGGAGTGATTATAGAAGGCCACAATGAGGAAACTTTTAGATTTTCTTAAACCATGAAACTTCGTAATTGTTTAATCCTTTCCCTTCCCACCACCGCCACTGATGCTTCAGAAGAATGTTGATCTGACTCAGAAGGATTGCCTCCCACTTGTTTCCGTAGGCATTTTTTGTTGCATCAAACAAAGGAAGGCACTGGCAGCACGTTTGTTGGGTCTTGCTAGTAGCACACCCACATTTTTTTCCTTCTAAAAGAGCTGATTGCCCAAACACTTACACTTTTGTAGATGAAGAATTCAGCCAAAGAGAAAATATGCTAATAATTTCCTAAGCTGCTAATAACTGTAGTTTACTACAGTGTGAGCAGCATTGTAGAAGTGACACTAATTGCCCTGTTGCATCTTGGCTTAGACAGAAATGAACTCACTTCAGAGATTGTGTAAATGTAGTGGCAACTTCTGGAAAATCTGGGTCTAGATGGGTAGTTTAAGGGCATCATTGTGAATGTTGTATGGCTGACTACAATGAGGTTTGAATGCAGCTCTTTTCCAGTCACAGGTCTTTGTAATTGTGCAGGCTTTGAAAAGCCTTCTCCCTGTAGGCAGCAAATACAAAGCTGCTGGTACAGGCTTATCAAAGGAGGAGGAGCAAAAGCAGCCTCCTGGAAAGCTGCCCTCCTTCTGCCAAACGGCTGAGGCATGGGATCTGTGTGTATCCCACTGCCCCCCATCCTCCAAACCTCCTCCCACCCAAGGTGGCTCATCCCAGCATGTGCCATTTTCCCATACCCAGTCAGTTATTCCTGGACAGGTGCTGTGGCCTGGACTGTCTTGAAAAGCGTTGTTTTGCCATCTACTTCTGTCCTTAGTTATCTCAGTTCTCTTCTTCAAGTAACTCATCAGTAGATTGATTTCTGCTCCTCGCATTGCTGTGACCTCACAGAGTTCTGCTAGATTCTGCCAGAATGTTTTGAGGAAAAAAAATGGGTTTTTCTTTTAAACATGTGTTTCTCCTCTCCTAACAATCCTCACTGGCTTCTCTGCTGTGCTGGGAGTCCTTCTACATGCTCAGTTGCTAATCTCTAACACAGAAAAGCTCCTCCAATAAGAAGCAGTGTTTCCTCATAGGTTTTGCTGCATAATTGTCTGTTTTGCTACATAATTACATGTCTCACTCTAATTGCATAGACACATGCACTTCCAGAATTACATGCTGTCACAAATGCGCTCCCTGATTAGACTGTTACCTGCATGTGCCTTAATTGTGAGTTAGGGATTGCAGCTATGGTGAGAGGATGGGCTCTTACTTTCAAAGAGATTTAGGCAAAAAACTGCACCCGTGGTTCTGTTACCAGATTTGAATATCCAAAAATGATGTGAACTGGCATGTTTCACCCATTAGAGCAGTGGTGGAAATAGATGTCCTTTAGTGAATGCAGTCTGTGGGATAATCAGGTATATTTCCAGCTCCATGGTGTGCAGGTACAAGAAACATGGGAACAAGGGGTCCTTTGGCTCTGGTTTGGCTCTGCCAGGGGGATGTGTTTCAGTGGCAGGAGAACACATCTTCATTGACAGATTTTCTGTGTCCATTCAAGATACATTTTTTCTAGCTGCAGAGGACGTAGTTAGCTACCAGTGTTACTAGTGGCTTTGATATGTCAGATTAGAAGCAAATATTAGCGGGAGCATAATTGCATACCTGTGGTTTGTGTGAAAGGGGATGGCTGTCAGTACAGCACTTTGCACAGACTGCTCTAAGTGCCACCATACCCCTTTTTGCAGCAGGAAGTCAAGCAGGGAAGATGTAACCCCAAATATCAGAAAGGTATTGCAGTCTGAAATCCTGTGACCTGAGTACCTGTTGTATACATGGAGCTCTGCTGGCAAATCAACAGCAATACTTACCCCTTTCAGGTTAAAAAAAGCCTTTATCAATGATTCTTTCATACCATCTCTGCCTGCTTTTTATACTTACTCTGTATTTGTTTGCAGAGCATCTGATTTCTTGAATATATCATTAACAGGACTAAAGAAGAAACTATCCACATTTAGATATTTAAATTATGAAAAATACAATGTGCTTTAAGAAAAGAACTGCTGTAAACTTCAGCTGGAATATTTTTAAGTTCAACAGAAAATGAAGAAGTGAAGTAAAACCAGTGAAGTTTGCCAAGTAAAATATGTAGGCAAAAGCAGCTTGTTTGTTTTTAAAGATTTTTTTTCTCCCAATGTTTAAGCACACTTAGGAAGAAAATATCTAATGGCTGAAGCCAGCATTGTCTTCAGCTGTGTATGACTACATAATTTTACAGAAAGCTCTTCAGAGTGTTTTTAGGAGGAGCTCTTTTGGGTGACTGGCTGTAATTCCTTAAGGTGTGTCAAATGCATTTGACTGCCTATATAAATCCAGTGACAGTGTGATTGTTAAGGTCACTGGTAGGTGTCATTGTGCTCCTTGTTGATCATCTGCTGCAGTGTGTGTTAATAGCATGCTGGTTAAGGGACAGCAAGGCAGGGGTGACCACCAGACAGTGGTGCTCTTGTTGGTAGCTACTGAGTTCACAGGGTTAGATCAATGCTGTTTGGTTTTGAAGTCAGTGCCTCACACATAGAAGCACATATGGAAAGCAAGACAGACCTCACATACCACCCTTCTGTTTTAAAAGGCAAGTCAAAGTGAATGATGTATCACTTTGGTTTGCATGATTTAGGAAGTTAGCAAGTGCTTTTTGAAGAACTGTGTTTAAAATGTCCTCTTTGTCTTTGGTGTTTTGGATTGTTTTTACCTTTTAGCAGTATTGAGAAGTTAATTCTTACCAACTTAATCAGAAGTTCCTTCAGACTTTCTCTCAGAAAGTTCATTAGGCTGTTTAACCAGTCAAATCTGCCTATATATGAGCATAAATAGGACTTATTTCAATAATCTCCTTGTGACCGGAGGCAATGCATCAGGGAGAAACACGAGTCCGTCTGCACTACAGATCAAAAAAGTGAGAGGGACGATGCCATGACTGTGGTCCCTGTCATGCTCCTTGTGATGTTCTTCGTGCTATGGGAGTTCCTGTCTCCCAAGTGCAATTGTGTGTGGGTTTCCATGTGGGATGGAGAAAGAGCCTGTGTCTTTCCAGCAGCGTGTAGTTCTACTCCATGTTTGATGATGAGGATAGATCCACTGAGAATTGAACATGCCCTATAGTAGCTACATCGTTTTTCCTAACTTGGTGTGAATCACCAGCTCTTTTGGCACATTAGTATGTCTGTAAAACACAGGCAGTAATACTTTAATACTTTTCATCAGTGGAAGCATTATTAGATTTGCTTTAGTTGTGGAAAGCATTTTTAGAGTACCAAGATGATAGGTGGTGTGTACTGCATGTACAAATCTTTGAGCAATCTAAACTGCCAAGTTACTGTTAACTTAGAAATTCAAAGCTTAGTCCTAGTCACAGACCAAGACATAGGCGTGAAATAATGACAAAGTGAGGAAGGTAAGCAAGTGAGAGATTCTTAAATGAAAGTTTGTTTTTGTTTTAGTACCTTTATCAGCATATGGTAAGGTAATTTCCTATTTTTTGTGTTAATGGCTTGCGTTGCTTTCCCATGCTCTGGAGGAATGCTTTAATCTCAACTTTAGGAAGTGCTAAGACTAGTTTTCCAGATGGTGTTTGCTCTGCAAAAAATTAGGTGTTCGTTTCTTAAGACTTCATAATTTTGCTCTCTTTTATTTCAGAAATCTTCCAGAATCTCTGAGGATGACATCAGGTTAAGAAAAAACAGAGACCAAAACTGTGCCAATTTCTTGGAGCCAGCTACTGTGCTTGCTACAAAGGAAGAGAAAATGGAAGTTGAAGTTCCAGTTTCTGAACATAAAAGCATCACCACAGTGGCTTCACCACATCCCATAGACAATCCAACCCACTTCTTTTCCCCTGCTTCCAGCCGAAATGGACTTAGGGACAGGCATGAATCTCTGGACAGTGAAGTTGCTAAAGAGATCAGATACCTAGATGAAGTGCTGGAGGCAAATTGTTGCGATTCTGCTGCAGACAGTACATTCAATGGGACATCCTCTCCTGAACCAAGTGCAGTCTCCATTATGGATGGTTCAGGAGCATCTGCTAACATCAGTAAAGAGTCGGTATCCAGTGAAAGGGAAGAAAATGTAGCAGACAAGCAGGCATCCTTGGAGGTTGAACCATGTGAAGCTAGCATAACAGATGAGAACCTGCAATCTAATGGCCATTCCTTGGGTGGACCGAAAGAAGACCCTAGGGAGAGTCTGAAGGTGCCAGGAAGTCCCACCTCTTCAAACAGTTCTAGAAGATCCTCTAAGGATGGAGAAACAACTCTTACAACCCTTAAGAAAGAGGCAAAGTTTGAACTGCGAGCCTTCCACGAAGACAAAAAGCCCTCAAAGCTCTTTGAAGATGAAGAAGAGAAGGAAAAATACAGAGTCCGCAAAGTGAGACCATCGGAAGAAATGATGGAACTTGAAAAAGAAAGAAGGGAACTCATTAAAAGCCAAGCTGTCAAGAAAAATCCCAACATTGCTGCCAAATGGTGGAACCCTCCTCAGGAGAAGGCCCTGGAGGATCAACTGGATGAAGAGCATCTGGAGTCTCACAAGAAGTACAAGGAGCGCAAAGAGAGGCAGCTGCAGCAGCAAGGTGCAGCACCAACATCCCCCAAACAGGTCAGCTGCTCCTTTGTATCCCCAGAGCCAGTCAATATCAAGAAAGAAGATATTGTCACAGAGCAAATTGACTTCTCGGCTGCCAGGAAGCAGTTCCAGCTGATGGAGCATTCAGGTCCATCGCAGGGCCAGGCCCCACCAAGGCGGTCAGGAACACCCAAAATGTTCTCCATCAAACCCTTCTACAAAAGCCTCAATTCTCCATATGTGGACAGACCGATGTCCTCTGTGACAAGACCCGTTTCAATGTGTGGGCAAACTGGACAGCTTGAGGGTAACAATGCCACAGCTGTCAAAGCACAGAAAGTCTCCTGTAGCCCAGAAGGTGACAAAAGCACTCAGGCTACCACAGGTGACACAGCAAAAGAGTTACCTTGCACTGATAGCCCCAGAGCTGGTCCAGCCTCAAAACTGTGGGCGGAGGATGGAGAATTCATGAGTGCAAAGGCGATCTTCACAATGGTGAAGGATGATGGACAGGGAATTCTAGATCACTTACCAAAGTCAGGCAGTGCCTCTTCGCCTCCAGAGGAGCTTGACTCTGGTTTGGATGACTTGTCTGTCAGGTCTCAGGATACCACAGTCTTGGAGACCCTTTCCAATGACTTCAGCATGGATAACATAAGTGACAGCGGTGCCTCCAATGAGACCATGAGCGCCCTGCAGGAGAGTTCTCTAGCGGATTTCTCTCTGCCGCAGACCCCGCAGGCCGAAACTCCGGCAGAGTGCAGGGCTGAAGGCATCTCCAAGTCTTTCAGTGACCCAGGCTGTGATTCACCCTCCTCTGCCTTGGCAGACTCCATGCTGATGGACGACCAGCTGGAGTACCACGCTGGCCTGCTGGTTCAAAACGCCATCCAACAAGCCATAGCTGAGCAGGTGGATAAAGGAAACCCAAAGGAAGAAGAAATCCCAGCAGAGAAAGAGGTCTCACCCAAAGAGCAGCCAGCTGGCCCTGGGCCAGCTCCAGCCTCCAAGGAGCATCAGAACCCGATGTTTGAGCCACCCCAGGTGTCTTCACCAGTTCAAGAAAAAAGGGACACCATACCAAAGACTTCAAAAGAGGAAGACTCAGGACTCAGGGAAGGGAAGAGTTTGCAGCAGTCACCCATGTACTCAGCCAGCCAGCCATTCCTCGTGGAGGAAAACAGGCATGAAGTCAGCTATTTCAGCAAGTATTCAGAGGCAGCGGAGCTTCGAAGCACCGCCTCCATCCTGGCCACACAGGAGCCTGAAGTGACCGTAGGCCCTTTCAAGTTACGGTCAAGGAAGCAGCGGACTTTGTCAATGATAGAGGAAGAGATCAGAGCTGCTCAGGAACGAGAAGAGGAGCTGAAGAGGCAGCGGCAGGGACTGCAAATGGCACCGAGCCCTGTTACAAAGAGCGCACCACCCATGCCTGCCAGAACCGTGTCTTACAAAACTGCACCAGGTAAGAGCCCAAAGGATCAGAGCAAAAGTGAAATGTGACTGAAGGGTCAGATATGATTTTGTTTTATGTCATTTTTTAATGAAAAGATTGTTTTGCAGGGGGTGGGAGGGCCTGGAAAGTGCATGGGACAGCTTAATTTTCTGGCTGTGAGCACACCTGCAGAAGGTTCTGGTTTTTCACAAATACAGTGCAGAGATTCTGATCATCCTTACTAAACCCTTTTCTGTATTCACCTACTGCCACAGTGTAGCATGACATGTACATGCTGTGCTGCTCAGACCACCCACTGAAATTTAGGATAGTTTCAAGGAAGCACAGCAGCAGTAGTTCTTACAGCTGTGTGGCTATTTGAAAGACAAACATCCAAGGCCTTCCTTAACAGATTTCCTGTTCTCTTTCCTTGTTAATAGGAAAATACAAAAGTAGTGGAGATGCACAGATTTTAGGGTATGAATCATTTCTTTTTCTGTGCATTTTGCTTTCTGTTTTGAGGTCTTGGTCTTAATGAGCATTGTCTTGTAAAATGCTATCCAGAGCTATGAGTTGCCATGTATTTTAGCAGGTGTTACTCACTACTGAATTAAACAGGCATCACAAACAAAATGTTGAATAGATTCAGTGGAAGTCCTTTTGACTGAGAAGTTTCTAGGTTCTTTTGCTGACATTCACAGCAGTCACAGCATATCTCTCTCTCCCTTCACCTTCTCATGAAATAATGTCAAGCACTGATGCCTTCTAAATATAATACAGAAAAAATACATACTAATCACTTCTTTGTAGTGATTTTATTAAGTATGTACCTGCATATGCTTTGCAAGTGCCTGTAAGGTTTATTAACAGTGGTCATCATGAAAAGGTATTCATTTTACCAAGAGTACTTAAATGCTGTCTTTATTTCCACTGGTGTAAATTCAAGCCAGTGGTAGTAATTTTCTTTTGAAAGTCATGGTAAGCTTGAATAAGATGTAGATTCAGCCCATTACTCAATATGATTGCGAACTTGGAGTTTTATATAGCACATGAATAGTGAATAGTTAGTTTTGTTTCTTCTGCAAAGAGGATGATCTTAACTTTTTTAAAAAAATGTAGCAAATACCAGTCTTTTCCTTGAAATGCTGTTGTTATAACTCCTCTAGTACAGCATTTTTCATGAGGATCCTCTCTAATCTGAGGTGTTCTGAGAAATGTCTGACAAGATGTGAGAAACAGGGTACCACAGACATCAGTTAGGAGGACTTGTTTCATAAAGGTGTGCTTAGACAATGTTCAAAAACAGCATCATCTGTAGCAGAAAGTGTTCAAAATGGGGCTGATAATGATTGTGTTTTGCTTAGAAGTGATGTTGGATGGGCTGCTGACACTAATGCTTGTTTTAACAGAGTTTCTGGGAAAACAGCATGCTTCTGCTTCCTCTACACAACAAGGCATTTACTTTGTGTCTGTAAAAGTGTTTGTCATAAATTATGTTCTAGAGAAAATTACAAACTTCTGTTTAATGACTCATTCTGGACAGTTTCCTTTAAATGTCTAACTGCCATATGTTCGAGAAAGAAAATTAGAATGTCCTAGCCAACGACTCAAGCTACTGCAATTTGCAGCCAGTGATAAAGCAAAGTAATAATTTCTAGGAAAAAATGAGTATGTGGCAGTGTTTAAGAATATCACTAATCAAAAACCCACAAAGAACATTGCCAAAGTTCTTAGTTCTTCAACTTCTGGTGCTTTCTGAACAGCAGATGTGCTCAGCATAGCTCTCAGCTGCAGGATGTCAGCTCAGCACCCTTATCATTGGAAGGTGTTTAAACCTCAGTTCATCCCTTCCTTGCTGTCCCTTTAGCTAGCTGTATTACCATTACCGCCTGCAGGCATCCTTAGAAATAGGGTGGAGGAATCCCTTGCAAGCTTGCAGCAACCTCCCTTTTAATAGTTACAGGATCTTTTCAATATTTGGGAAAAAAAGGCAAAATGTAATTTAGCAGGGGCACAAACATTGAGCTGTTAGGATAGGCAGAGCAGAGGTGACATACAGAGCAGAAAAGAAAACCTGCTTCTGTTGGGCTCAGTAGGGAATAGCTGTAGAACATGTCTGGTGCTGTAGTATGTATATCTAGTTTCACAAAGAAAAATACTAGTAATTCTACTACTGATGATAATAATAATAAATAAAAACAGAGGTGTTTCTGTCAGCAAATTGCCTTCTCCAAAGAAAGAATTGGCACTAACATCAGGATACCTCAGCAGAAAGGGATTAAGGGGTCAAGTATAAATTTGAAAAAATTATTTCTAATCCTGAAGTGTGGAAATGTGTACTCACTCTTTTGAGAAGGCATAGTAATAAACTTAATTAGCAATGGTGAAACAATCAGCCTGTTTTTAGGTGGTGGTCTGGGCAGAGTAGCTTTACTAGGACTCCTGGTGTTCCCTGATTATTTGTTGCCATATTGCTCCCCTTCATTGCTTTTAACCGAATGGATACTTATATGGGTAACAGAAAGACAAACACGAGAAGGGGCTGCAGTGAACTGCACTGTAATTTAACTGAAGTGTGGCAGATTAACACGGTTCATATAGGTGAATTCATGCGGTAACTGCTAATTACTTGAGGTAGCAAATAGCCTGGCTTTGCTCACTCTGACACGCAGCTTTCATAAAACTGATGGTAACACTCAGTTTGTCTGTCAATCATGCAGCACAATCCAAAAGGTCTCTTAGTAATAAGCTTCTTATGGCTAACAATTATCCTTTAAAATTGTTTGTTGATGCTTTGAAGCAATCTTTTAACCCATCTCAGATCACTGAATTAAGACTCAAAGTCATTTCAGTGGAATGTGTGCTCTGGAGAAGACCTTCTCCAGGGCACCCCTGGAAAGGTGAAGATGAAGAACCTATGTGAATTTTTCCTCAAAAAAATTTAGTTTCCTGCATGAGAAAACTCAAGGAAGACCAAAAAAGTGGCAGAGTATTGCTGTATGGATAGTCAACATGGATCCCAAAATATTTGTGGAGGCCTATTTAAATCTGAACATTTCCTATGTTGTTTTGCTGCAGCTCCTGCTGCACTTGGCATGATGTGAGCAGCTGCACAGTGAGACAGTGGTTTCCTTCAACAGCATGCAGGTGGTACAGCATCCCTGCTGGGCAAAGCATTTGAGGCTGTCTGATGGTTTATTTGAGCAGGGTGATGAGAGTGTGGCATGAGCGGAATCCAGTGTAAGCATGGTGATGTAATTCCCATGTTCTTTGTTACTCCTTTTATTAGAAGTAACCTTAACTGTGAAGGACTTGTATCTAAGTTCCTATGGTGCCTGGCTCTGAGTAATCCTGTTCCTCAAAATGAGGTGTGAAAATCATTACGGGAGAGGTCCTGGTTCAGTGAAGGCTTTTCATCTGGAGCCAAACCCTTTGTCAATATCTGCTGTCTCATGATGAGGGATGGGGAGTACCTAGCAGAAGAAGCCATGCCTGAGAGATACTTTTGGAAGCTGCCACATCTGACTTTTTGGTGCTTGTCACTAAAGTATTTCCAGGTGAGGCAGAAGGCACATGGTGCTCGTGTGTGCTGTCCTTTTATTTCTTCTCTCTGCTTTCTTACCCTGAGTGGCAGCTGTGGAGCTCAAGCCTCTGTCAGAGAAACCACTTCAACCTCAAAATTAATTTCCACTTCAATTTTGCTCTGATAAGGACCTATGTTCAGGCAGCTTCTCAGGTTCAGCCATAGCCTGAGGATACTTTTTGTGTGGTGGGAAGAGAAGCAGAAACTTTGGGGCAAGATATTTTGTAGTCATTGCAAAATTTTTAATGCTTTGTATGCTTGTACAGAGTAAGGATCAGATACAATACATATGCATGAACTTACTTTTCAATTGAGAATTTTGAGAAAGGCTAGAGCAGAAATGTTTATGGAAGATGCTGCTTCCTTACCCCTTTATAGGCACTGGTATGAAAAAAAAGAAAGTTAATAATTTTCTCCAAGGATTCCCCTAGAGTGCTCATCAGTGATCCCCAGAATACTTCCAGAAGTGCCTTAAAAACATACTAACCCAGCTTATTTGCCCTTTGCTTTCTTTCTCCCTCGCTAGTAGAGGATGTGTATGAAGTAGGAGAATCTTTGAGAGGTTCTTTATTTACTGTTTGCTTGTTTGTGATTTTGCATATTTGCATTCCTCACCTGGTGCTCAAGCAGAGCAAAGAAGCCCATGTTTCACCTGGTGCAGTAATGAGTCTCTGTCTTACTAGAGGAACCTTTTTTTCATGTACTCCAGCAATCCCCTGACTCCATCACAGACTGGTTTCCTATAACAGTCTGCGCTGCTGAAATGTCTTACTTAGAAAATTTTTCATGCAGATGTCTTAAAAAAATTTCAACAGCATCTCTAAGTAAAAAATAGTTGTGTATATGTAGATTTGGGATGCTATAGCCATCATATAAACACACACATATATAACATGTGTACATATATTGTATACTTATAATATATATATACATGCAGTATAAAGCTTGGAGTCAGTGATTTTGAAGGTCTTTTCCAACATTAATGTTTTTTTGATTCTGTAATTATGAACATTGGTGGGCCTTCCATCCAGGACAAACAGTTCTGCTTGAAGATATCCCCTTTCTTAAATGGAATTCTCCAAAACCTACAATTTGCATTGTTTTCTAGGAGAAGGGGAGTGGAAGGATCTCTTTTCAGCCATTAGGCTTGTCAATAGATTTGAGCATCCTGTGGTATCCCTGGAGAAGGTACAAGTTGGGCAGACATCTGAGAAGCCTCATTCTTCCTCCATTATGTACACCCATGCAAGACAATTACTGCTGTAAGAACAAAGTAATACAGCAAGATACCTGACCCTTAATTAGGCCTTTCATTTTTATCATTCTTTTTTTACCCACTGGGCCTAATTGGCAGGGTGACAGTAGTTTCGAGTCTCTCCTGCTGTGTCTAAGCTGTCACACATGAGCACAGCTGGGCAGCTCAGAACCTTCTGTTGGCGTCTGCTCTGGCAGCATTACTCCTGTTTATCTGTGGAGCACATCCTGGTGCAACCCAGAGAAGAACCTGGGCCCACAGAAACTCTCTCTCCAGTCTGGTAGAGTGATATAAAGAGGATAGATTCAGCTTCATCACTGCACTGGCCAGCTTCAATTAGGCCTGTAATGAAAAGCTAATCATGCTGGGTTTTTCAGCACTGATCAGAAATGAAAAAAGCCTGGCAGGGGGAGTTTTGTAAAAATACCTCTGCACTGTTGGCTCACTTCTCTGAGGAGTAAATCCTGTTGATTCTTACAGATTTCAAGGCTGCTCTCTAGTGGCTGCAATTGGCACGATGTTTTTGCTTTTTGAAGAACTGGCTAGGGTTTTTCATTGGTATCAGCAACAACTTTCATCAAAATCAGCATGAATCTTCTGATTATTTAATTTATTTTTAAGGGGTTTGCAGTGGTATTTTTCTCTTTTTATGGTATTTTTTTACATTCATTGAAGTGTCTTATTTGAAAGAGTTGATGATGGTCCCATGGAAAAGGAAATGAGATTTTGGTTCAGCATTTCTTTCTCCTGTCACAGCTGAGAACCCCCACATAGCATTCCCATGACTTGCCACTGTCATCTTCATTTGTCTCAACAGAACATGGTGGGTGGCTCACCCAAGTCAGTGCCTGGTGATGAGAAAGGCAAGCTGTCCCTCCCAAAGAAGCATGGGTTGTTCACCTGTGAACTCTCCTGCAGATTATAGCAGCAGTCTCTTGTTCTGGTGTGCCTTTTACCTGCCTCTGGGGTCACTGTGCTCAAAACAGTGACCTTCCATGGGGTGCAGTGGGCTCAGCTAGAGGGAAAAATGAGCTCTCTCTGGATTTCCTTCAACCAGGAGGAAACTCCAAGGTCATAGCTGAACCAAGAGTTTATAGAACAGAGACCTGATCCTGCTCTGCCACAAGAGCACTCTGTGAAAGCAGCAGGAAACAGTTGCAGGGAAAAGCAGCACCGGGGATCGACCCAAAGCCTTTCTTGCTACAAAAGCACATAAAAAGCACTGGAAAAAGAGAAGGCAGCTGTGTTTAGCAAGACACCTTTGGATGTCTCATGCATGGTCCCTGCATGTTGCATTGGCTGAGCAAGAAAAAAGTCACCTTGTGGTTTTCCAGAATCTTACAAACATTTCCAAATTGCAGAAATGTATCCTGTAGGAGGAAGGAGTATTTCAAGCAGGTACTTTTGTACACAGTGGTTTTGTAAAAAGATTTTGTAGTGTTTTGATGTAGTGGGTTACAGGGAGAGGGAAAGGGTTTTTTTAAGTCCATGACCATCCTGATTTACCAGATTGTTTCATAGACTTCATTCCAAACTGTTTCTTCATTCAAAACCTGCTGAAAATGCTTCTCCAGCTGTCATCTTTGGTAAACAATTTGTGAGTCCTTAGCTTAGAAATGGTCATTCTTTTTCATGCCATTGCAGGGAAGATAGAGAAGATCAAGCCTCCTCCATCCCCCACCACAGAAGGCCCTGCCTCTCAGCTGGACCCTGCACCTGAGGAGTCTGCAGGAGCCCAGCGACCCAAGAACCTGATGCAGACCCTCATGGAGGATTATGAAACACACAAAACCAAGAGACGAGAAAGGATGGATGACAGTGCGGTGAGTGCGGTTCTCCTGCTCCCTTTTTGCTCTGTGATAAGAGACCGTGATTTGCAAGAACCAGCAGACTCTGGGAAAGGTTATCTTACCAGAATCTGCTCAGATCAGCTTGCAAGTGGGTAAGGTTTTAACACATTGTAAGGGACAGGTATTCAAAATGGAAAGATGCAAGCCACTGAGGAGGAAGAGTGAGTCACTGCAAATAATAAAGGCAACTCATTACGTTTCATTTTAGTTAATCATGTTAACTGATAATAAGAGCAGGGGGTGGCTGCCCTGTAATTGGCAGATTCTGTTAATTCACACATCAGCAAGACCCTCCAATGGATTATTTCAGTAACACTTTGGAATTTGTGGATCAAGCATGTATTCACACCTGTGTTTGTACACACCCCCCAAAGTCCAGTCCAAGGGTGCTCAGTCTTCACTGTAAGTTGATAACTTCCCCAGAAAACACCCATTGTGGAACTAGACTGGAAGTCTCTCAAAAGTTAACTTGGATTCTTCAACAAGCCAACATGTTGCTGGATTTGTTGTCTCTCTTCCACACAGACAATAGTGGAGTTTTTCTAAATTAAGCTGTTCTTTATTAGAGTCACTAATAAGAAGAGCTAAGGATTTTGTTACTGAAAGTATCAAAATTCAGGAAAATCTCTTCTTCCTAAGAGAGCATGAGCTGATTCTTATTCTTATTCTTATTCTTTCTGTGCAATGAATGCAGAAAAAAGATATAAGTTCAGTGTCAAACTCCTTAAATGGACACATTGTTTGCTGAAGCAGCCAAAGTCCTCCAGATGTTTCCCAGAGATGTCTGAAAATTACCCTACAGCCAAGGATGCTCCAATAAACTGCTTTCTAGTAATGTTCATTAAAGACAGGTTCTCATTAGGGTTATAGATGTAAGTGAAGGTTTGTACCATGAATGCTGCACTAGTCTGGCAGCTTTTAATCACTACTTGTGAGTATTGCACAGTAACAAAAGGTAGTAAAAGTCAGAAGGAATGGACTATGGAGGGTCCTGTTGCACTTTTTGTTGGCTAACTAAAAATGCAGATAGATTCGTTTCCAGTGCACAACAGAAACTTTCTGAGCCCTTATTCTACTGCGGCTCCTGAAAAACAAGGTTCCATTGCCCATCAGACTTCTGCAGCAGATAGAAAGCCAGCTTGTGCACAGGAGCATGTCTCGTTCTGGCAGTGGCATCTTGAGGCCACATCCTAGGAAGAAGCCATTGTCTGGTGTCCTCTCCCTCCCCAAAGCACCCAGTGAAACATGGGTGGCCCCATCTGCTCTGGTTAGTGCTATTTCCTGCCATTTCCCCAGAGCATCTCTCCCTGAAGGTGTTCAGTGGCTTGCAGGGCAACTTGACCTTTGCAGAAGCTGTGAGGAACATTAAAAGAAGTTGGGTATAAAACACCCACTGCAACCCAGCACTGGGGTCCCACACCGAGACCGTCAGCCTGATGGCTGAAAACTTCAGAGCAGCTGAAGGCAAACAAAATTAAAAGACATAAGCATAACATCTGATCTAACTGCATGCTTTTCTTTGGCCTGTTTTGATCTAAGGCACTTTTTTCACTCTTAATTTTCAAGTGAATCTTTTAGCACTTTTTTTTTATTTTATCCCAAATTTGTTCTGGAACAAACACAATGTAAGGCACTAAGTTATTGTGTTTGCATTCAACTTTACAAATCTAGATATTTTCTGATTGTCTCAAAAATTCTCTTCTATACCTCTGCTAATGGGGTGGCACTCAGCTTGTACACACCCCGTGCTCTTCCTCTACCCCTGGGAGGGGTGGAGGTGACCTGCCCAGCCCATGAAGTGGTGGTTTGTGGCTGAAATCTTAGAACCTGCTCATTTACCTAAGCACAGTTCTTCAGGTGCTTGCAGAGCTGCACACGTGCTCCCTGGAAAGCAGACTGGCCACAGTTGCGTGGTCTCTGCTACAGTTTGAGGTAATATCCTGACCAGAGTGCTGGGCAGTGGTCTGGGCAGTGTCTGACCACAGAGGTCTCAAGCTCTCCACTGCTGCTAAAGCTGCCCAGGCACTGACTGCCCAAAGATGTGCTGCCAGAGCACTGGTGCCACTCAGACAACCTGTGGGATAGATCCTTTTCTGTCATGAATTTTCAAGGCTTCAGTGAATTTGCAAAGTCCCAGTGCACACCAGAGCTCCACAGTGTTGAGGTTTGTTGTCATTCTCCTCTTCTGTAAGCCCACTGCATAAAGCCAAACAAGATTTTTTTGCTGCTGCCCACCCAAAATCCTATTAGAGGTCAGTGTCCTGCAGAGCCCAGGGAGAACTTCCTGAGATCAGCAGGAGTGTTTTGTTTCTCTTCGCTGGCTTTTTCCACTCTCCTTTGGTAAACAACTCTGCCATTGACAGGGGAAAGATAATTTTAGTAAGAGGTGCTGTACTTGTACCACTGTCAGTTTGAGTGAATATTTTACAGTCCAGGCTAAGCAAATGTTATTTAAAAAACAAATAGCTTTAATTTGTCAGCAGAGAGCATTTGAACAGTGTTCTCAGGAAAAAGGATTTCTAAAACTAAAGAGACAAAATAGCAAATCACTGCGCTATTTTAAAAAATACATTAAATACAGTGAAAGAAGGAGCATAACTGACAGCCAGACAGGCAGCTGCTACTTGGAGTATTATGTCCTGAGAACTGAATGTGGCTCAGCATCGCTTTTTGTGGGTGATGAGAACCAGAGACTTCTCAAGTACTGAGAGCAGTCAGGGTGTTTGGCACAGCAGCCATGGTCTCCTGAATGGAGAGATTTGTGGAAAGGTTTCGTGTCCACAGGAACTTCCTCTCATGCTGAGCACACCAGCAGTTCTGATGTACAGAGATTCACTTTTGCCCTGCATAAGACATAACAAAAGACAGGAGGATGGTTTCAGCAGGACATTTACCCTCTGTAGTCTCTGCTTCAAGCATCACCACCTTCTGTTTCATGTCTGGCTTCAGTGGCTTTAGTGACTACATGTGGCCTCTCTGGTCAAGGCTTGTGGGTTATGCCTTTCAGAAAGAGAGGGCAAATGAAGCACATCTTGGAAGAACTTTGCTGCTCAGGAAAGGGGGCGGCTTCTTCCAGAGGATGTGTTGCAGCACAGATTTCAGCAGATGAGTGAAAGAGAAAAAGCAGCAGCAAGGAAATGGGTCAAGCACTGATGGTAAACAAGACTGAGACTGGCCAAGCAACGTCATTAAAATAACACCAAACTGGCTAATCTCTCCTTTTTATTTTTTATGACACTAAGTTGCTTGAAGTCTTATACTCTGGAATGTGCCAGTTCTTGGAATTTCTGTGATTTATTCTTGTTTCCTAGTCATAACATGCTTGTTCAATGTACTAATGCTGGTCTTTTCCCTTTCTACCAGTACACCTGTAAATTACTGTCTAGCAAGGTTACTTCTGAGGTACTTTTCAAGTGCTTATTTATTTTTGCTTCTTCTTGCATGGTGATTCCAAGTGCATGTTGCTGCAGTTGGCATTTTCATAGTGTGTCCCATTGCCATTTCACATTAAAAAATGTGTGTGTGTGACATTCCACACAAATATTTGTGTGTCTGGTTTTCTAACCCTTGGATTCTAGTTACAATTTCTGCCATGGGAGGGTTGTAATTAAAGGGATGGGAGCTGTTGTCTGGGACTGGAGCATTCCTGAGGTAAGAAGTGAGAACTTCCCCTTAATCCCGCTTACCATTTATCTGGCAAAGCTAAACCTGGGATCCAAGCATCTTCAGATGCTGCATGAAACTTATATGGCTTTCCTTGATCTCTGATTACAATATATTTAAGACTATCAAAATCTCTAGTATTTTGTAAAAAAACCTGCCCACCATCTTTTCATCTGTGGAAGAGTCAGATCCAACGCATGGCCTCAGTCTGTTTGATTTTGGGAACGTTTCCTTGTCCCTGTCTGTCATGATGTGATGACTGATCACAGTCCCACAACTTAGCATCATTGTTTGTCTCAGGAATAAACCCAAATCTGCCAAATAAAGGGTATTTACAGTAACATTTAGTATTTTAGCGAAGTAGTACTTGGCACAGTCCTTACCCCCACAAAGTTGGACTTTGCCAAAGGCAGTAATTTTAAGAGCAGGTAGTTCATACTAACTACACTTTTGCAACATTTGTTAAGAATCAGGTGCTCAGTAATGTGTGTATTTCAAATGCCTGTGATTTTCTCTGCAGATTGTGGTAATGACAAGTACTATTTGATACTCATTCGTCCAACATCAGCACTTTTTAATAAATCTGAACCTTCCATTTTTTTCCTATTCCATAATATTTGACCACATCAGCTACCTTAAGACAAGTACATAAACATTTTCTGACCTGGAGAGTAAAGCAAAGACAAGTCTATGCCATTTCCTATTTGTTAAATAATTTAGAGTGGGTTTTATCACACTGATACATGCCAATGATTGATCTTTGTGTATTTATAGACAGTAAAATCAGTGTAAGAGCAGAGTGCTTTCAGAGTTCTGGTTTTAAACACAGGTAGTGCCTTTTCTCCTCCGTAACATCTACACAATAATCTAAGTCAAGATTTGTGAACAGCAAATAGTGATCAGAGTGTTTGATGTTGGGTGAGAGGCAGAAGTCCAGGTGTAGTTTCTACAGGCCCAGGCCATGTCTTCTGCTGGGAAGAGTTTTGTGTCCACCTTGTGTAATGGTAATGATACAAAGAGTAAGGAGCTGGAAAAGAATGTGTGTGAATGGGAAAGGGGCTAGAAATAAAAAAGACTGTAGGACACAATAATTCCTCATGCAGGTGGAAGGATGTTCTCTGCCTATTCCCCAGCATCCAGCCTCAGACTGAAGAAACCATGTGATTCTCACTGGAAATCTTCCGCTAAAACCAGACGTTGTTTCAGCAGGAACAGCAAGACTTAAGGCGCTATATGCCTCTACTCTCTGTTAACCCCACAACTGACCTGTGTCCCCTGTTCACCAGAGCCTTCCAAAATGCACTCTGGTGCAGGCAGGTGGCTCAGTTTTAATCATTGTTGGCAGCACTGTAGCTGTCCCAGCTGTGCTTGCACTGGCTTGGGAGCAGGGGCTTGCAGTCATCCTGACAGCTCCACTGTGGACAGCAGAAAGCAGCCCCACAGCAAGGCACGGTAACTGCAGAAGTTCAGCCACCACAACAGCTCCATCCTGCTTCGTTAGGGTGATGTGTTGCATCACCCCCAAATTCCTGCAGCTTGTACTAAAAGCACATCCCACTGCTGTTCAGAGACCTGTGTTCATGCCCCTATACAGGATATTTTTATCCTCAAAACCTTCTGCTTTCGGGCTTACCGATATACATATGTTCAAATGTACAGGACATTAGCTTGAGTTTCCTTAACACCAATCACGCTGTAGCAGATAACTGCAGCAAGGTGATGTTCATGCAAGATTAAAGGCTGCTGCTGAAAATTTTTGTGCTGTGAAACAGAAGATGAATGTACTAGATTTAACGGCATGGGGCACACAGTTCATGTTTTAATACCGAGAAGGAGCAATTTAATACTGCCACTTTCTTGTTTCAAGTAAACACATTTTAATCTCAGATACCCAGCTCCTCACTGTGTTTACTAGCAGTCTGGGTATTCAGTAAACAGCTTTAGGTAGGTACAGTAAGGCAAATACCTTCATACTGGAGAAACAGATGTTCTCTCAGTAGTTCCAGTTTTATTTAAAGCATTTGGTTTATAATTTCTGAACAGAAACACATCTGCAGGAGCAGGCAGCCTGTTCCCTGCATTTGTGCTTCCATCTCTTTATGCACACTGTGCTCCAGGAATGTGTTTTGTGCAGCAGCTTTACCACACAGTACTCACAGATTTTAGACATGCAGACCTTTGCATTTGCTGTTTTCTTTTTTCTTTTAGTTCTTCTAGATTCAGATGGGAGGAATCGGTTAAATATTAAACCTCAGAAAAGCTGTTTCATTTCCACATCAGTTTTGCCACTACTGTTCAACAAAAATTGTCTTGTACTATGTAGCAGTCAATTTTTGGACTGCTCAGAAAAAAAACCCCACTACTTCAGTGGTTGTGATAAATATTATTTGGGCTAAAGCATATATATATATATATAATACTGCTTTCTATTGCTGTCTAAGAGAGCAGTTGCTAAGCTGTAAGCTGTGTACTGGATTTGTTAAATCTGATGGAAGGAAACTTGGTGTAGGTTAGTTTCCATCTCTAGGATGGGTAGAAAAATTATTCATACACCTAACAGTGGCAGCTGTTTCAAAATTTTTTTCCCCCAAATCCTCAAAAAGTAAATGAAATCTTGAAGGAAAAAACCTTCTGCAATTCTTAGGAAGACCTCGAGCTGCAACCACAAGATCCAGAAAGAAATTTTCTGCTTTTCTGCAGAGGGGTGAAGAGCAGTTGTTACAGCCCTACATATCTTCTGTCTTTCCCTCAAACCTGCTTCTGCTCTCCAAGTCCTTCCTCTTCTTCTACAGTTGATATTCAAATCACCTCTGCTAAATAAGACATTTTACATAACATTGCTTTTTTCCCTGATGTGGCCTTTCATTAGGACATAGTTCACAGGCTGAAGGAGCCTAAGCTTAAGAGGAGCATCTGCTTCATGATCTTCCTTCTGTGTGCAGTTATGGCTGTGGCCGCCTTAGGACATCCTGAGCACCAAGCCTGGCCCTGCCTGCACCCACTCTGCTGATGGAGGGCATCATCAAGGAGGGTGCTTGTGAAGCATTGAGATAACGTTTTTGACTTGCTATGGAGAGCCTGGGGGTGCTGCACTCATTGTGGGTCTAGAGTCAGCCCTGATACTAGCCAAATATATTTTAAAATGGAGATAGCTGGCTATTTTTAGGCAAGCAGCTTCCTGGGTCATGAATTCAATGCTCCATTGAGGAGTCCCAATTCCCCACTCAGTCATTCCAATTGAATGCTATAATTATGCCACTGTTTCCTCTAGTGGGTCTAAAACTGTCACAGCCTTGTAAAAACAAGGGTTGTTTTAGGTCAAAGACTCTTTTCATTAGATCAGAAGAATAATTCTGGAATAACTGTTCAGAAGGATCTTTCATTTATATGCTGTACCACTTAGAGTTAATACTGAGCCAGACTTGCTTTCCTGCAAGGTCCAAGATGACATTCAATGCCTTCATGGTACCTCTGATATGAAACTGGATAGAGTTTTGCATGGAGAGCCAGCAGCATTTGCAGAAGCAGACAAACTTTAGGGTGAGTGTGCAGACCAGGGATAAATGGAAGAAACTCCATTGCCGTCTTTTGAGACAAATACAAGCTGACTGATCCAGAGCAGGAATCTTCAAAGTTAAAGTGTCCTGACTGTTGCAATCCATCACGAAAGACCCTCACAATACTGTGATGTCCAGAAAAGAAGCTGCTGATTTCAAGCTGTTCTAAACTATGTAAAATCCATTTTATTTTCAGCTGGCATATTTTGACAGGCCAAATTCCATAGAGCTTGTTTAAGAATGTAGTGGCAGTTTTAGTCTGAAATTTATGCTGAATGATGCACTGATACCCACTCCTAGTTTTGCTTCTCCATTGTTTAGTTTGGGGTGTCTTTTCTTGGTTCAGGCATTCTGCAGTGAGAGTAATCCAGTACACAGCTTACAGGCTGATGTCTCAGACCATTTTTTTCCTACTGATTTTTTTTTTAATAAATTGCTAGGTTTTTGAGCACTTTTGCCCTCTGCTAAGAAACACAGAAACCACTCAGCCCTGTTCCTTCTTTTTGGTGGTTGTTCTGCAAAAAGAGGAGGCATGATTTTGGGCAAAATTTCAGAGCAAAATCTTGTAGTGGACCTGGACTAACTTTGTAGGCATGGTCAGTGCTGAGAATGAAATGGAGCTTTTGTCATAATTCATCTCTGTTGGCCAGACATCGTCTTCAGTTCTTTGGCTTGGTCATAGTCATAGTCAAACTAAGAGGGCAAAGAAATGCTAATGCTAGCAAAACTATCCTATCTTCAGCTCCTGAGTGAAGGTCTGGAGGTTACAACTGGCATAAATGCAGTAGTGCATTCTCATTGCCGTAAGCAAAGTTATGGTGGCCTGTAATTTCTACTGGCAGTTCAGAGCTGATTTTCTGATACAGCCTGTACAGGAGCCTAGTACCTGTGTACTCTTCCAACCACAGCTTTTCACCAGCTAGAAGAACTTCTTTAGTCTTGAATGATTTACTTTTACTGTAGTCACGACTTAAGTCCTCACTGCATGTGAATTTCTTCATGGAAGAATAAGATACCATCATCCTATCTCAAAAGGTTATCTACTCTTCTGCAATCAGCAGAGCACCTTGCAGGAAATATTAGGGACGAGGGATGGCCAGCATTGCTTCAGTGAAGACTCCTGTATTTGTTGTGGGATTTTTTTAACTGATGTAAAAAGCTTCAAAAGTTTGCTTCTTTGGGAGGGATGGTTAAAACACACCAAGGGCAGTTGATATCGCCAGTTCTGTAGTTTTCATCATGGAGCTGTTATTCAGTGTTGGTCAGAAGACAGCATTGTCATATGCTTCTGTAAGAAGGCTCCAGACCCCTTTATATCTCACTCTGCTGTGTGGAAAACACCCACAGCCATGCATCATTTGATGAGGAGTACCTCAGACACATCACAATAGTGCCTTTTGGTGTTGTCTCACTTTTTTTGACTTTCTCAAAACACATGTTAAAACTGTTTCTTACATTTTGAGTCAATTGTTTGTATGTGTACATATGTACAAATAGATACGCAGTGTGTGCATATACCTGTGTGTATGATGTGTGTATATGAAATACACATAAATGGTTCGTGTCCGTCTTGTGCCAGCCTTTGTAGGCCTTCCTTGTGTAGATCTCCTTTTGCATGTGTGTGGAGTGATTTTTCCCTCCAGGAGCCCTTCGATCAAGTGCGCAGTAGCTGCAACCCAAGGGGCAGGGACTGGCGGTAGACGCTGCCTGGTCCTGCCTAGGAGGGTGAAATAAGCAGCTGTCTGCTTCCTGGGCTGCATGTGCAGCTCCAGAGCAGCCTCTGGACAAAGCTGCAGGGTGGCTGGTGGCTTCTGGTACTGAAGGCATGCAGTTTTGGTTTGAAACTGAACTAAACTTTGAACTGGGGAGAGGGCCAAAAACCTGGGACTGGGCAATGGCAGCTGGGGTGGTAGAGGTCAGCTGGGGCTCCCCTGCAGAGAGTTGGTTCCGTCCTCCTGTAGTGTGGCTTTGCTCCTGTGTGCCATCCTCCACTTTCACATCATGGAGTGCTTCTTTGCATGTCTTCCTTTTCTGCACAGGCTGTGGCACTGGAGCCCCGTGGGGAGGGCTGGCCTGGCTGGCTCCTGCCACCTGGCTGGTCCCTGCTTGCCTGGGTGCACAGTGTGGGACACCCTGAGGGCAGGGCCAGCTGAGTGACATCCTGTGCTTTCCTCTTCTCTCCTGACCAGGTCCTCGAGGCAACCAGGGTGAACCGAAGAAAGAGTGCTCTGGCATTGCGCTGGGAAGCCGGCATTTATGCCAACCGAGAGGAGGATGAATAACCACACTGCAGTGTGAAGACAGCAACAGGCATGCCGGAACCAAAAAAAGAGAAAGGAAGAAAGAAAAAAAAAATCAAACACAAAAACCCACCATGAAAGCAGCAGCATTTTAGTCCAATGTTTATTAAATACGCAACAAACTCGATGCACATAGACACAGAAATGATACAGCTCCGGGCAATCCTAAAACTACAGGAAAAACACACCTAGAAAAACAGCCCCTTCTTCTTCCCTCCATCTCCCCTCTGAAATAATGCAGTGGAGAGGGTGCAGGAGGTGGGAGCCCCTGGGGGTGGGCACAAGAGGGTGATGGTGCCCGCGGACCGGACCGGATAAGCTGCAGGCATGTGGCAGGAAGTCATTCGTGGAGGAGTCTGCGGCCAGGGCTCACACTTGTATTTCTCGCTGAGTGAATTGCCAGCCCTGCTTGCCCCCGGGACCACGGTCCACCCAGCAGCTCCTGTCAGAGCCTCCTGCAATTCCTTCGCCTCCCACAGTCGCTGCATAAAGACCGTCGGCATTAATTCGGCGTGCTCTTACCCAGCCTCAAAACGCAAAGATACTGCCCTCTGTTCTAAATCTTTGAGTAGACTGAAGGGTTGGGTTTGGGATTGGGTTGGTTGGTTTTTTGTGTGTGGGGGGGGGGGGGTTCTGCTCCCCTTTCCAGCAATTTATCTGTTTAAAACAAGAAAAACCCAACAAGCAGGGAGGCAGTTACTGCAAATGTACAATCCAGCAAACTCAGTCAAACAGTCCTTGTGTTGCAAACACAAGCCATCACAATTTAGGAGTGGAATAGATGGGGATGAGAGCTAAGCCAAACAGATTACCTTAGCTTTAGGATCCTATATGCTTGCAATATCACCTGAACTCCAGGTTCTCAGAGCATATTTACGCAACAAAGTTTCTAAGTATAAAATCTGTATTTAGCGGATGACAGCTATTTTTTGAAGGTGGGGTGGGAAAGAATGGCATATGTGTAAAATCCTAGAAGATGGATAATTTGAAGTAGAAAGGTAGTGGGAAAGGGATACAAATAAAGGACATTTAATTTTTAAATGAGGCAATAAATGAACTAAGCCAGACTCTGGCCTAGAAAGAGATATGAAATAAAGAAAGATAGTTATGTCTTCAACTATATTTATACAACTTAAAAAGCCTTTGAAGTAGAGTGCTTTGTGGAAGTCTTCACGTTTCCAGGCAACAAAAAAGCTAAAGGGCATAATGAGTTGGAAGAAATGAGCAAGGAAGAGCAGACAAGGGAAGAAAATATTATTTTAGCCATTCAGCCAGTGTTTTCAGCGCTACAAGCAAACCATAGAGCCTTTAGTTATTGCTTAGGCTTGGGATCAGCAGTGAAGGATTAGTGTGGATGTGTGTGGGGGTGTGTGTGTGTGTGAGTGCGTGGGGGAGTGCATGAGGCTGGCATACCAGAAAGTGTATGGCAGTGCGTGTGCTCATTATTTTCTCCACAGCTGTTTACCAGCTATAGGGGTGAGTGCTATTTTTTTTTTTTTTCCGAAAGGGGATATAAAAATAAGGCACTGAGTTAATGCAGTATTTGTGATATTAAAATTTGACCCAAAATGGTATTTGCATGAGTCACAATTGCAAAGTATTGACCAGTTTTGTAAGCTGATGATTAGGAAAAGAAATGTGGTATTTATTCTTGTGCTTTGTAATTTGTATGTAGTATAGAGGCTGTGGGTTTACTCTTTCTTATCACCAAGCAATACAATAGGAATATTTTACAACTTGGAACCATAATTTCTGGACTAGAAACCAAAAAGTTTGGGAGGTGATAGGAAAAAAAGACACTAAACCTTTTTTCTCTAAAAAATATTCTCTTTTTTTTATAATCAATTATTATTTCAACATCTTTGTAAAAAATTGTTGGCCAGGATACTGTGTCCTCCCTAAGCCTTTCGTTGGTTTCATGACCTGCTGTGCTATTTTATCCTGAAACAGTGAGCTCATTTAATATGAGTACTGATACTGTGAACATACTTCTGGTGCTTTTCTTATACACAGAGCTTGCAACCAAATTATTCACCACCACCCTTCAGTTCCTCCAGGATGTGATTTCTGTCCATGGACACTTAAGATTTTGAGGCTTATTTTCAGGGAACTGTAGTAAATACATTTATATCTGCTCATTGACTCAGTTTTTTCCGTTTTCTCCATAAGTGCTACTGAACTGAAGAAAACTTGCTGAGCCCAGAGTCCACTGTGATGAGGGCAGCGAGCTTATCTCAAGGAGAGACACCATGGGGAGGCTCCATGCCTGTGAAGGAATTACATATTTAATGAAGTGAACCTGTTTTTCAGGCATGGGAATCAAGGGTGATTCATGTCTCAAGGCAAGTTGTTACCTTACAGCTAAAGGAAAAGCATCAGCACCAGTGCAGCACTAGTGAGACCATACGTCACTGCAGGTGTGAGTTTCACACACCTGTGTCAAGGAGATTCCTGGCCTTTGGGAAGAGCTTAAGAGAGACTAGGAAAAAGGAGTTTTCTGAGAACAGGAGATGGCCTCTGTGGTGTGGTGGTCTTGTTTTAAATGGCCCTCACCAGAGTTTCACCCAGTATTTGCTCCTGAAAAATAAGCTGGGTCAGCCCTGGACTGCCTTCCCAGGAACTTGCATCTTTATTTTCTTTAGTCTATAGGCTTGTTTTTTCCCTACAGCTTTCTCATTGGAAGCCAGTGACAGTAATCACCTGTCATAAGACATCTTTTTGTGCGTTGTTCTCTTTGATAGAAGCATTTGCTTTCAGCCCTTGCAACAAAAGTATTTCAGTCCAGGATTTCTCACCTAGCACAGTTTTTCTCTTCCAGAAATTATGGACACTTATAGTCAGCAGCACATACAGTGCTGTGGTAACAAGAGTGAGATGATGCAGTTTCCTTGCCTCTGTTATTTCATTTGCATGCTACCAAGCTTAGGTGTTTATAAGTATATGGCAGTAATACATATCTATCTATATATGACTATATCAAATGCAACAAAAGAGCACTATTGCAGAGTTAACTTTGTCTCCACAAAAGAAACGCTCAGATCCTTTCCCGTGGCAAAGACTGGTTTTAATGAAACTGTGTATTGAGAAATAGTTAAGCATTAGCATTTGTGATTATAATTGGTTTGGGGTTACAGTGCAGGTTTTCTGAACAATTTTGTTTTTAAAGCTGCCGACTTGGGCTTCACCTTGCTCTGTACTGACATTTCTGAGGGAAAATAGAGTAGTATTGACATGTCTGGCAACCAAAAGGCAGCATCTTTGTCATGACTTACCAACCAGTTTCAACAATACCTGGCTTTCTGTATGTTAACCACTTAAATGTTATCCTGCTTCTGTTTTATAGTGACTGTGAGGCCTACAATGCAAGTATATAATTATTTTCTCATTAAAATAGAAACCTGTGTTGTGTTTCTATAAAACTGCCTGTTTCTTCATGTTGCTGCAGGAAGGTGTGCCCGTGAAAGCTGCACGTGGCTGGAAGAGAGTGGCCTGTGTCCCATCTCCCATGGCAGTCAGTCAGTCTCTTCCTGTGGTTCTTGACTTGGTTGCTCTGTCTTTGTCTAGAGGTGGGAAAGATCTCTCCACTTGGTGGTGTCAGTTGCAGGAACAAGAGCATCCTTTCATATTCTTTTTTTCCCCACTGTCATGCTTGTGGAGGTTTGCAGAGGCCAAATCCGCTTTATGATGAATCTCATGGCCAAATCTGTTTTATGATGAGTCTCATGACATCTCTCTCTTTGCTTCCTTCCCCCCTGCAGGAACCCCACTGTCCTGCGTGGCAGAGCACACCCTTTCAGCCAGTTGTCCATTTATCACATGCCTGGCTGCAGCAACCAGCTGCTTGCCCACTGCCCCTCACTCCCCCTTCATGGTCAGATTCCATCCCTCACCCCAGTAAGGAAGCTGCTGCCAGCTTTTCCCTGCAAGAGCTGGGAGGTGCCAGAGCACTGGGTGCACCTTAGAAGGGCCACAGAGACTTGTTGGGATCTAGCCGGGTTCATGTCAGCCTCTGCCCCTCCCTGTGCTGGGAATAGTCAGGTATTTTAATTACAGCCCTCTGTGGGAAGCAGCAGAGGACACAGGTGATTTTGGTGGGAGTTGGCTAGGGACAAGTGCTGCCTCCAGTCTGTGCCCTCCATAACACCAGCCCTCCTCTCCCTGTGCAGATAGTATCAGAAATGCCTATGAGGAAAATCTGTTGCTGATTTATATTCCAGTTAGTAAACGGAGATCAAGAAGTGGGCTAGAGAACAAGCTTGAACATTTATCCATCAATTCCAGTCCCTCTGTCTTTGAAAAAAAAAGGTGTTGCTTTCTTCTCAGCACAAGAGAGGCTTTCTGTCATACTCTGCCATGCCATGCTCTGTGCCAAGAAGGATGCTGTATTGGACTTAGTGGCACACAGTGGGAAAAGGAACTCCTAGGAATCTTCTTTGGGTTTTATGTGAAATAAAAGTGAAAACTGGACTTCTGCAAGGGAGCATTCAAACATTGCAAAAGTAATTCAGTGACACCAGTGAGTGGCAGCAGGTCAGAAATTTTCTAGTTCTGCTGTTATCAGCTGTTATCTGTTTCATAACACACTCAGAATGTTTAAAGTTCCTGTCACCCTATTGCACAGCTGAAATGGCATGCACCAAACTTCAGAGTGTTTTTTACAGTGTAGGTAAGGACTATAAAAGAGCATTTTATCAATAATTTCTGGCATAGCCCCATAGAAGGTGGCTTCAACAGGCCCCCAGCACAATGGGAAAGCAAATGGAGAGGCAAAGGATCTCTGCAGAGAAACGTTTGATGAAACTGCTCTAAAAGGAGAGAGAGCATTCAATACAGTGTTTTCAGTTGTGAATGGGCACAAGAGATTAAAAAACCTTACGAACAGGATCTGTGGTGTAAGGAAGCCAAGTCAGAGCGACACAAGCTGTAATAGGGTCGAGGGACAGGGCTAGGTAGGGCCAGAACCACAAATAAAAGCATGAAATTTATCACTGAAGACTTTTAGTTACGTTCCAGTTGCTGAATTGACTGAGGGGGGCAGTGCAGGAAACTGCTAGCATTCTGCATCCAGCCCTCCACTGCTTCCCAGGCCAAAGGCTGAAAGCATCCCAGTGTTTCACATGGCTCAAGACAGAGCAAAGGTCTATCCTGTCACTTCAGCAATAGCACAGGGGGAAAACCAACAAAACACTAAACAGCAAACAACCTAAGCAGCAGCAGAACAATAACCAGGATGCCATCTAGACCTCATGGTCTGCTGCTAGCTCGGGCTGAGCACTGATTAACTGGCATCATACCCCACTGCTTTATCAATGGGGTCTTTAGGAAGACTGCTTTTGCAGTAAGCACTAGACATGGCAAGCTGTGTGAGAGTTCCTGCTCCATTCCAGACATGTGTCAGCTCTGCAGTGGATTGAGAATGGTATGCTACCAGGAGCTGGAAATGATTCAGGCCTTGTTCCAATCTAGAGTGGGGGAGCTGAAGGAGGAAAAGATGAAGGAAGAAAAACGTGCACAGCTATCTGGTGACATTCTCTGTTGCTGCAAAACGGATGGGGAGCACTGCACGGTGGGGAATTGTGTAGCAGCAGTGACACCTGCAGGGGGAATTGCACTGGCCGGGGTGAGAGCTTCATTCCCGAGGACGGCGCCTGGAAGGCCAACCTGGAGGTAGCCAGTACATGGGAGAGACGTGGTGAGTGATGCCCCAGTCCCGTTCAGTGCCGAGCTCACTGCAGTAGCACCCCTGCCAAGGCAGGAAGCCATCCCGCAGCCAGCAGAGGATCAGGAAGAGAGCCATGGCACATCTCACAAGCCTCCCGTGGGGACACCGTTGGGATGGGGTCCCAGAAAAAGCTGCTGTGCTTAGCATGCATACCCCATGCCCTGGTCATGCCCCTTCCTACAGGAGCTCGTGGGGCACACCAGCCCTGCCAGGAAGCCGGTGCTGGGAGGAACTGCAGGCAGCTTGGTGTGGGACCATGGCTGGACTTACAGAACACTTGGCAAGGGGCCTTCCTGCACTGAACTCTTGCTGTGGGGCCTGTCACTGGCTGAGAAGGTGGATGCAGAGCAGAGGGCAGGAGCAGGAGACTTGAAACTGCTCTGCAAGATGTGGAGGATTTCATACTGAGCTGCAGGAGACAGACCAGGGTGATGCTATCCCCACTGGGGTGTCACCGTGACTCAGAGTGAGCCAGGATGCTTATGTACCAATGACCCTGATGAGTACTTCTTCTTCTTCTTGTAGTATCTGAGAAATCTGAACTTTCTTGGCCTTATGTTAAAATGAGCATCAAATCCTCAAGCTGCAACTGAAACACAAGAAACTAGGAAAACATTAGCAAAAAGCACATGGATAATGACACAACCTCAGTGAAATAGCTCTTCACAGGACTCACGTAAGGCTTCCAGAGTGTTGCAGGCAACAATGTTGCAGTGTTCAAAAGTATTGCAGTCGCTAGAAAAGGGAAAAGAGGTCTTTGTGAAGTATTATCTTCATGGAGAAAGGTGGAGTTTCCAGATACGCAATGAGAATTGACTTGCTGGACAGCTTTGTAATCAGCACACTGTGGAGGTGGCAGAAAGTATTCAGCCCTATTTAACTGGAGTGAAAGAAGGAAGATGCTAAAGTAGGGCACTTGCTCACTCTCTGAGAAGGCTTGTTTGCTTCTAGCAGTATGGTTTTGGTGTACAGCACCAGCCCAAGGTGGACCCAGACTTCCACAGTATTACCCTTTCCTGCTTCCTGCCTTCTCCTTGCCTTCTGCTGTTCCCTTCTGGTTTCCACATGATGCTTTTGACACCCAAAACAGGGCTGGTTTTGGGCACCAAGACTTGGTGGTTTCTATGGGATTCATATCTCACCTTGCCTACACTGAGCCTCCTGACTGACCCACCACTGTGAGGCCCCATCAGCTTCCAGACAGACTCCATCCCAGGCTGGTTTCCTCTCCTCAAATATTACACTTCTTTGCCAAATCATCCCGTGGAAGATGGATAAACTGAGAACCATGAGATAAACCTTAAATGGACTAAATCCAATTGTAGCAAAGCACTTATATAGCTACATACCTGTAAGGGCCTTGCTCTTTGGGGGCTATACAGCACTAAACTCGACTGGAAGCTCATGGACTGAGCTTGTGCCACTGTAGTATAAAAATGGTGTGGATATGTTAGTGGGACTGACTGGAAAGGGTGTTGGGGGAGAGCCACGTGAAGCAAAAAACTTCTCTTGATTGCATTGCTCAGGCCCAAAGGGCATGATTTCTGCTTTTCTTTAATGCTGTGTTTGAGGAAAACAACTGCTGAACAGAAGGCAGACTGAGCTTGTATGTGGTGCAGAGGGTAGTTTTCAAAGAAATGGTTAATTTCAAGTTGTGAGACTTGGTGTATAAAGAAAGTGAGGATTAGTAATGCAGGTCAGAGAAGAGTGGTATAAACAGTGGAAAACAGAAAGATAAATAGGGGGAAATCTTGCTGATAGGGATTTTTCATGGAGGGAGCCATTTCAGAAGCCAGCTGAAAGCATGATCAGGCAATGTTTCAGCACGGGTGGAAAGTATACAGCAAAAAGCATATTCACCCAAGCTCTCTGGAAACCACGAAAAACCTCTTGCCAGTTACAGCACAGCGTCACCTGCTGCCAGGTCTGGACTGTGGTGGTACAGGACAAGGTTTGGCTCAGCTGTCCTTCTTGGCCACTGTTTGCTGGGTCAGTCTTTAGCAGAAGGGAATCAGGAAATAGCTGAATTATATAATTGTTCCTGAGCCTCATGATTTATTGCCATGAGGACTCAGAATTTATAAATTAAAAGGTATGTCAATATAGTCTGTCTAAGTTTTGCTGAGCATTTCCAAGGAATTTATTATAAAAATGCTCAAGCACTAAAGGATCAAAACAGCATTTCAGTACCCCCATGGGTTCTATTTTTCCAATCTTGCTTAATCTCTTGTTCCCTTCCTGTATTGAAATATCAAATCAGTTGGTTTTAAAATGTCAGGAGCTCAGTTTATTCTCCAGGCATCCTCCTGCTTTGCCCTAGGCTGCCCCAGTTATGTGTCCTTGCAGAAAGTGCCTTAAAGTTCATGGCCAGACATTACTTGCTAGCTGCTAATAGTTCCCACTGGCATCTTGGAGGTGACCTCCAACCTAAAATCCCTGAAGGTGACAGCACCTTGGAAGGTGGTGGTGTGGAAGTACTTCCCATGTGGCAGTGAGAGGCATGGTCTCACATCACCTACACAAGGTCCTGGCCCTCTGGCAGCAAAGCAGCCTCGTCTACAGCAGAGCAAGAACAGCAGGGTCCTCTGGAGGGAAGAACAGGCACATGACACGACCCTCAGCTGTGTCCTCTTGGTCTTCAGCAAACAAGAGTGTCTCAGGTCTTGCAATGACTGCTGCTAGCATTCTTTCAAGAGGTGAGTATAGCTGGCAGTCCTTTCAAGAGAATCACTGGTTCTAGGCTGGTGACCAAGGTACAAAGCCATGCTGAAATGCGTAAAGTGGCTGAGAGATGTTTCTCCAGTGCCCACATGCAGTTAAGCAGGAGCCTTGAAACCATTGCCCAGACATGAAGAGGTTGTAGTGGGAAGAAGCAGTGCTGCTCTCTAATAGTACGGCCATTTCAGCATCTACACAATGGGGCATAAAGGAAAAGTTTTATCTCAGTGAAGCCTTGGATACTCCACAGTGCTGGAATGAAACATTGAGGAAATAGCAAAGACCAGTAACAGCTGCTGTCTTGCCACACAGTTTAAAATTTATTGTGTATGTATCTATATATATATATTTATATTTATCTGGGCTTGTTAGACACCAAAGAAATGCAGCCTGTAAAAAAGTTTGCAGCTGCAATATTGCTGTAAAGCTGCCTGGAGTTCTTGCTTCCCTAGTGCCCTTTACCCAATAGCCTTCTTCCACTCAAAATTTCCTGCAGATATAACAGGACTCAAAGAAAGAAGAGGCGCTGTATTCTAGTCCCTTAAATGTCTTTTTAATATCTTTTTATACATGTACCCGAGCCCTAAGAACACACAAAATCTACCAAGGCTGTTCATTCATCAGCAGCTAGCTAGCTGCTTCTCCAAAGCCGTATGCACTGTCTACATGAGCTTTCTCCAGAGCCTGGAGCTATCTCCTGGAGCACTTTGATGCAGAGCTGTGGGCCTGGGGAGCTCC
This sequence comes from Pycnonotus jocosus, assembly GCA_013400435.1. Classification (NCBI taxonomy): domain Eukaryota; kingdom Metazoa; phylum Chordata; class Aves; order Passeriformes; family Pycnonotidae; genus Pycnonotus; species Pycnonotus jocosus. The sequence continues at coordinate 152,908 of VWYP01021715.1, forward strand.
AGACACATCTTCCCTGTGTTTTGAGTGGAGATGACTCTTCTGCATGGGTTGCAGAGCCTCAACAGCCCTTCCTGTTTTCCAGGTAAGGCTTCTCCAGCACCAGGACTGCAGCTTGCCCACCCAGGCACAGTTCTGCTCTCTTGTCTGCAAGTTACACCATTGGTGCCATTTTTCACTGGTGCCCTGAAGCAAAATGAGTAGGAATATCTTCCCCATGGCTTCCCAGCCACCCTCATGGAGGATGCTGGTGCCTTTCCCTTCTGTCTCAGGGACCTCACCACCCTGCCAGCTCAAAACAAGCTGGATAATTAGCCAGGTGTGGCTATGGCAGGTGTTATAAACAGGGTTATCCCTATTATTTGCTGTGCCTGGTTGCACAGGTTGTCCTCGGCTGGCACTGGAGCCTGTTTGCAGTGAGACAGTGACAGGCACTGCCATGCAACCTTGTAGCCCAAAACCACCCCTGTGTGGGCTCTGCATTCAGCACCACCCTGTGCTGAGGGCCCTGTGAGTGGCTCACAGAGGATCAGATGGTGCTCTGTGATCAAGGAGAGCTTGTTATTGAGTTTCCTGTGTTTGTCATTTCTGAGCTGCTGAGGTTGAGTAAACACACCCTATGTGAAGAGCTGCTGTATGGAAAAAAGGGTGCTAAGGCTTAGAAATGTCACTGGAGCGTGCCACGGCATCAGCAGCTGTTTTGGGCTGTGTATGCCATTTCTTGGGCTTTTTTTTTTTCTTTTTAACAAATGACTGAATGTGTTTGTCAGGATGTTCTGCATAAAACAGTGTGGAAAATTAAAAATCTAAGTAACTAAAACTATAGCCAATTTCTGTACTCAGGACCCAGCCCAGAGAGGTTGTGAGGAGTGAGTTACCATCTGCCTGCTCTGAATGTCTGGCATTTCACTGAGGGATTACTACAAGTGATGGCTTCAGCATTAATTTTACCTGCCTGAAAAACAGAAATTTAGCCAGCCAAGGAGCCAGCTTGAGATCTTGTCAGGTGAAAATGAGTGGATTACCATCAGGCAAGAGTGTCTCCAGGAGATTTAAAGAAATATATACCATTCCTCCTCTCCAGAAAAAGCACTATGTCTTGCACAAAGCAGAAATGCAGAGCCTGTGTCTTCATGTATTTATGATGCTTTTGATGTTCTCCACCTCTCAGCCAGGAAAATGGGATGGTTACATCCCTGTTCTCTCCACTGTCCTGATGTCCTCTGGCAGCTACTCGTCTTACTTCTTGTAGAGTCTCAGGCTTATGGAGAGATATACATTCCCTCTAATTTTACCTGCATAGAGCTGAGTTATTTATCAAAGGTCCTATCAGACCAGAAAAATCAGTGCTTCTCTTTCCTTTTTCTTCCTCTTCTTTCTTCCTCTCATTTCTAAGGATAGGTGATTTACTATTTCTTTCTCCTCGTTTATTCTGCCATATTATTCTTTCCAATATACTCTGTGTGTTACCTTCCTCTAATTCATGTTGACACGTACCACTCAGATCCTCTCCAAACTTATAAATCCCAAGTCAAATTTACATTTCTACAGAGCTTTTATTCACTCCTAATGTTTTTTTGCAAACATTATTATTTAAATGTTTCTGTAGGCTTTTTGGAACCAAATCACACCATTGCCAAAAAGTTTTCCAGATCTAAATGAAAACCAAAAATACTAAGTAGACCAGCAAAATTATTTCAAAATAGCTTTGGAGAGCACTTAGGAAGAGGAGAGAAGTCTGTGGGTAAGTTTTTATACATTAATGACTGTAGTTCATTCAGCAGTGAGTTTTTTTTAATAAGCACGTTTTTGCTATAGCTATTTCATCTTTTCAGCCTATCCACTATTGTACAAGATAGGATTGCTTAAGCTGCAGTGCTAGGACAGTTTATTTCATCCCATTTCTCAAGGCAATTTCTGTGTGCACACTCTTAAAATTTGCAGTGCTTCTGTTCCAAACACATACATACCTTGGCAACAATTTTAAAAAAGGCATGAATATAAATGAAAAGGAGGATGTGCATACACACAAAAAATTTGTTTAGTGCAAGGATCATCCGGGGCTTATCTAAGAGAAACAGCAGGATTTATTCTGTGGCCCAGCTGATCAGGCAGAGTCCAGGTACCGCAAGAAGCATTTTTTTCTGCTTCCATAGAGAGGATTGATGTTAAGGCATACGATTAGCTGTCAGGACCATTAATTGCTCAAATTCCTCAAGCTAAAAGGGAAAAAGCCAGCTCAGCAAAAAGCATCTGTCAAAGGATGGTGTATTTTTATTTTCAGCAGGGGATGGGCCCACAGAAGACTCCAACAAGCTAAGCAGAAGATCCTGAATGAAGAAAAATAGAGAAAACCATGATGACTGCTGGTGAAAGCAAGGGAACAGAGGTGTCTGGCACTGCTTGGTCAGCCAGTGACCATCCTGAAGGAAAACTGGACGGTGTTGCCATTCACAGCCCCTTGCTGCTCTCCCCTGTTGTTCTAATAGTGGTGGAGAAGCAGTGGAGAGTGCCAGCCTTTCCCAAAGGAGGGCTGCAGACCTCCCTACACTTGTGGGGGGTCACCCCTCCCCTCCATGCTTCATGCCAGTGTACCCCATGAGGTCTCTCCATGGAGCAAATTCCCCCTCCAGCATTTTTGTAGCCTGCACACCATGCTGGACTTTGCTCATGTGGAGCAGTGGGTGAGGCCTCAAGGCATGGGGGGAAAAGGAGCCCATGTGCTCCCACTGCCTGTGGCATGCACTTCCATTTCCTCTCAGGAGAAGCAGAGGGGAGCAAATGTCTCCATAGACGATCCCAGCATGTCTGATGGTGCTGCAGCTATGACCAAATGCCAGAGGTCTCAGTGTCTGATGCACCTACAGGTGCATCTGTAAGGACATGTTCCTGTATTTTGTCACAGTAATGGTGCACTTACCAGCTGTGGTGCCACAGACACTGGCACCAGCCCCCTGAGTTTCCAAACAACCTTGATCTTGTTTCTCAGAGCCACAAAATGAGGCTGCTAGATGTATTTTTACATTGTCCAGGCATCAGTGGCTCTGAATCCAACAAGACAAGTGCCTTGGACTAGAATGCTGCATTCCTGTGCCCTCGGTTTTCCACACAGCTCCATTCTCCCTTCATCTCCCCCATCCCTGTGAGCAGAACCACCCAGCTTGTGAGGACAGGGGTTATATATAATTAGGTGACAGCCACCAAGGAAGCCTGTCTCCCAAACAACAGAGTGCTTTGGTCATTTATGATGAAGTATTTTCCAAAGGAAAACCAGCCATCACTAAAACAGCTGCTTGTCCTCAGTGTTTTCAATCAGCCCTCCCTCCCTCTGGGGCTGTAATGGGGCTGCAGCTCCATCCAGAATCAGACCCAGGCACTTTACAGTTTCTAGTCAGGTTTCCCACTTTACCACTGCCACAAAGCCATAGTGGAGAGGATGATCTGCACAAACCAAGTAGGAGGAGAAGGAGTTAGAGCTGATTTAGATGCAAAATGCCTTGCCAGACAGGATGGTAGATCATAGATCCCATTAGCACAGATCCAGAATGCTGGTACTTGTCTAGCCCAGATCCCCCAGCATACTGAAATCCCCAAACTCTGTTCAGAAAGAAAAAGTGATGGAACTGTCATAAAATAGTTTGAAAACAAAGAAACAGCAATACTGCTTAAGAATGTAAAACATCACCACACTGGAACACAAAACGCCTCTGTTTTGGCCAGGTTGACAAATGTTGAAGAGGTGATGAAACATGTGCTGACCCTGCCTCCAGACAAGACCACTCTAAAGAGAAATGCCCTAAAACAGCATGCTCCTTCTCCACCAGGATACACCATTGTATTTTTGTTGTTAAGATAGTCTTTGATTCTATAGGTACATTTTTATTAAATGTCAAGGGCCACTCTCTTAAGGCTCCACTATACTTATGCTGCATGAACATATTTTAAACCAGATTAAAATATCCCTATAAATATTAGCAATATAAGAACAGAACCCTCTGAAAAATTATGAGATAATAATAATTTTGAAGTCTTTGTGGCATCAAATGAATATGGGATTTGTGAAAATTGTTTTGCAGTAAATATTTTGGAGCCTGAGCTAAACTCTTGCTGTAGCACTTACTGTTCTGCAATTACTGTAATGGAAATATATCCTTCCATTAGAACTAGTTCAAAAAAGTACATTTAATGTGAGTGAATACACAGAATATCCTGGAAATATAGATGTAATTCATGAGATCACTAGTAACATTTAGCATAGTTCATTAGCTATCTAGGGCTGAACAGGGTTGGCTGAATAAGCCAAGCAGTCTGTGTATGCAACAAAGTGCGAGGAAAAATACCCCTCACGCCAGAGTTGAAGAGATCTGCAGTGTCTTGAGCACAATGACTGTAACACACCTCTGCACTGCAACTTGATTCCTTTGCACCAGACCCCACGACCCAAAATGAAACTTGAATGGGACAAGTAATTTATCTCTCCCTGTGATTCTGGTGGGAGACACAAAGCTCCCTGAGTGAAGTAAAATGTAGCAATTCCTTTGATTGTACTTGTTGCTTGAAGTGGTCATAGGCTGATGCTTTGGGGTTTTCAGTAAGGCTGTCTGGAATTCCCCTCCTCTAGAAATATTTCAGGATCTGCTAAAAAAAACATGTCCCACTTCTCAATAAAAGCTGAAGAAACTAGACACCTTTTGCAGCTAATCTGGGGCAAAGGAAAAAGGCAACTGTTGGAACAACACACACTAATTTAGAGCTGGCAAAGAGTATTTTGGTCTAACAAAATACAAAATTCTCTGATGAAGGTGGAATTTTCTAGAGCAAATAATTCTAGCAGACAGTTCCCCCCTCCTTTCCCTGTTAGGTCCTGTACCTTTCTTCCTGTAATCGAGATATAAGCCAAAAATGATTGCACAACGAAACAGAGTGAAAAAAGAAACTCTTGAGCCATAGCATTGAGGAAATGTCACCTGAGTCAACAAAGAGTCCAACAGATGGACGTTTAAACACTGTTTTTTCCAATTCATCATTAATTTCTTTTTTAAAGTAATGGCCATAAATCTTCCTAGAACAGATTGCTATTCTGCCTGTTATGATTTATTAAACCAGTTCAGAATGAGATCATTATCATTTAAGTTAGCATTTTTGAGACTGCCAAATGTCCTCAAGTACTTCCTGCATCTGGGACTGTGAGCATTGTCCTTGGAGCTGGCAGCCTGTTTGCACCATATCCTGGCCCAAGAGCTTCTTGTGCCTCTGGCTAGCAGCACTGCTGTGCCCACGGGGCCCTGCCTGAGTGGGTTGCTTTACCTGCCCCTCAGGCAGCAGCAAAATTGGAAGCTGTCAAGCTGCAAGGCTTGAGAGTCTGTGGAAATGAGCACCTGCAGAGACACACAGCCTGAGGAGCTAGGGCTGGAAAACTCTTCTCCAGAGGTGGATTCCCACCCACCTCAGCCTGCAGATGAGCTGGCTGGTTACAGGGACACACTGGTCACTGATGCCTTTGGATAAAGGGACTTCTGTCCTCCTCTTGCAAATTCCCACATTGTAAAGCCAAAGCATGCAGCAAGAAGAGTGGCAGCCACAGGAGACAGGTTACCAAAAAATAGACCTTTTCCCTTTTAATTTCCTGACTGCATTATTGAAACAACAATGACATAAGGGGCATGATGCAGCAACAGGGAAGACAGAAGCAGGTAAAAGCAAAAGAGAAAATGACATATTTCTGTAGAAAAAAGAAAAATGAGCTGGCAGTAAAGGGGAATTCATAAATTACCTGATAAAAAGGCACACAGCCATTCCCTACCCCCTCAACCACTCTGAGAGTTCTCTAACACAATGAAGAATACCAAAAGGAGCAAAAAACCCCACCCAAAAAGTCAATAAACAAAAACCAAACCACCACCCCAAATTACAGCAATTACTTGTTCAGGGAATTTTCACTTCCTATTCTGTGAGAAAGAAATTCCCCAGGTCATCTGACCTCTGTTGAAACTACACCAGGAAGAGGAGCAGCGGCAGTCAACAAGTGCAGGGCGTTCTCTGGCTGTACAAAAGCCTCCCATGTGTGAGCCAGAGCTCAGAGACGTGCAGGGATGTGCAGGTGTGTGCACACATAGCGAGGAGAGCTGCGAACATCCTGCCAGCCAGATCATCTCTTGCACAACTCTCTGGTCCTGTGCAGCCCAGCAGACCTTTTGCTTTTCCTTTCACTGCCTGTTTCCAAACATGCCTCCAGAGCAGAGCTTCTGAGGAGCTATTTCCTCACGTGCTGTTTCCTCAGGTGCTACTGGAAGCAGCTCTCTCCGAGAAGAGGTGGTGGCTGGCAGCATGGTGGGAATAATGACAATGAGGACGTGGATCGAGCCAGTGGTTGCGGGTTCCCAAGTGGCCAGTGCCTTCTACGACACAGCACTGCTGCTGGTAGTGAAGAACTACTACAACCAGACCAACAGCACTGCTCCCTCCCACATCCTGGAAGATGCTCAGCAGAAGGCTGTATCTAATTTTTACATCATCTACAACCTGGTTCTGGGCCTGAGCCCGCTGGTGTCAGCCTACGGCTTGTCCAAGCTGGGGGACAGGATACATCGGAAGATCCCCATCTGCTTCCCTCTTCTTGGTTATTTGGGCTCCAAAACCCTCCTGCTCCTCGTGATTCTGCTGGGCTGGCCAGTGGAGGTGATGTACGGGGCTGCTGCCTTCAATGGGCTGACAGGAGGCTTCACCACATTTTGGGCGGGCATCATGGCTCTGGGCTCCCTGGGGTCCTCTGAAAGCAAGAGATCCCTGCGGCTCATCATCATTGAGCTGGTGTACGGCCTCGCTGGCTTCCTGGGGAGCATGGCATCTGGCTACCTCTTTGTTGGCTTCAGTGACCGCTACCGAGAAGGCACCGTGCTGGTGTGCTGCAGCATTGCTTGCTATGCCTTCTGCCTCCTCTACAGCATTTTTGTCCTCACAGTCCCCAAGCCTGCCGCTTCCTGCCCAGCCAAAGCCAAGACTGCAGAGGAGGTGGGTGCTCAGCTACCAGAAGCAGCAGTAGCAGCGAGTTCCCACCCTTCAGAGGGCAGCATCTCCACTCCAATATCACCCTCAAGACTCATCATCATCCTGCTGTTTCTGGCAGCAATCCTCTACGACCTTGCTGTGGTTGGTGCAATGAATGTGCTCCCACTGTTCTTGCTCAGGGAACCTTTAAGTTGGAATGCTGTGGAGATTGGCCATGGCAATGCTGCTGGGTACGTGATCTTCATCACCAGTTTCCTAGGGGTACTTGTGTTCTCCAGATGCCTGAGGGATATTACCATGATCATGATTGGGGTAGCATCGTTCAGCGCTGGCATCCTCATCATGGCCTTCGTGCGGTGGACGTTCCTGTTCTACATTGGTGAGTTGAACAGCCACTCACATGAGTAAATACATGCTGAAAAAGGGGTATCTCAGCATAACTGGAAGAGCTTTTTGCTTTGCTTTGTGACAAGTTTACAAGTAGAGACTTGGGCAGAGCATCACATGGGCAATTTGCAAGAAAGCATTCTTATTATTCCTCTTTCCCCAAATCTCCCTTAGTACTCTTAAGACTTAGCAAGCTAAAATATCCTGAGGAGGCATACACTCCTGCCAAGGATTAGTTTAAGGCCCATTGACTTGTAATTCATCAGCTGGTCACAGACCAGGTCCGAGCAGACCAATGCTCACACTCTGGGGGACTGGGAATTGTTGCTGACTCCCTGTACTGGTAGGACCACATCACTGCAGCAACGGGAAGCACTTGCTCCTTCTGAGGTAAGGCTTAAGGCTACAACCAAAGCAAAATGGCAGAGGCTTCCTAGTACATGAATGTCTTAAGGTGTGATTTATTTTTTTATATGAAGGCACTTACAGCTGATGGGAAACTTAATGAAACATTGGAGCTGTGAAGTATCACAAAAATGTAGTTTACAAATATCACACTGTACATAAATTACTAAGGGACAGGTAACAATAGATGGGGCAGCATCCCATGATAAAGGAAAGGCAAGTTTACTTTGGGGAGGTTAACCTATTACAAAAACCAAAATCCAGTTCATTGTGGATTGAATGCAGAATCAACGAATCTGCATTCATTGTGGCAGAGTGATCTCACAGAGTGTTGTCTATTGCATGACTTTAGGGTTTTGCTTTTGAAAGCAAGAAAGACACTGGAGATACATGTCCTGAAGTGATTTTTCTGTCTGTCCCTACAGGGAATAAGAAATTGAAAATTAAACAAAGTTATTCTAAAAGAAAATATGATAGCATATTTTATTTGTGTACTAAGCCAAACACTGAGTGAAAATTTTAAGACTTTGTTTGTTCAGCCAATCAATCTGGGGAATAAAAGATTAAAAATAAAGATTTTTTCAAAAAAAAAAGTTTGCTTAATAGTTCAGCTCATCTTCATCCTGAAGATATGCTGCTATGCAGTGTGTAGGATGCTTATTCCCTGCCTTGCAGAAACACCTTGGTACACTAGACATGGACCAAGTCTTCAATGAGGCTGGTTCTGCTGACAGGAAGGTAATTCCAACTCCCTATAAATTTTCACAGTAGAGTCAGGCCAGAGTACTGCAACCCGGAGGCACCGAGATATAAGTCAGATGTGTGTTACAGTGTTATAAAGGTACTGTTCCTGTCAAGGCTGTGTAGCACAGGGGGGTCTCTCTGCATGTTAAGACTTAAATCATCATTCTTACTATCTCAAAGGAGAGTGAAGATCCCATCTATGCTGACATGTCTGGCTGAGAACAAGAGATTGTGTCAAGTTTGGGCAAAGTACCGCTGTTAATGGGAGCAACAGGTGGCTTTATCTGCCTTGGATGAAGTGAGGACCCACCTCTTTTTAGCACTCAGGGGATGAGAAAAGGTGAAGCAAGGTGCCTGCCCAAGCCGGCGGTGTGTAATCTTCACAAGCAGTGGTTGTGTTGGGTCACAAAGAGCAGGTACTGGTGATAACTGAAAATTCATTGCATTACAGCACGGGCAGTGATGCTGTTTGCCCTCATCCCCTTACCAACCATCAGGTCCATGTTGTCCAAGCATGTTGAAGGATCATCCTATGGTGAGTATTTTGGTTCCCTTACCAACCAAAACCCCCTGAAATTCCTTTATTCTGCCTACATTACTCAGAGAAAGGTAAGTTATTGCTGCAATCTGTACTTTGTGTAATAATACCAGTACAGATGATACCACAAACAGGAAGGGAGAAGCAGAGAAACTTGCTGGACAAGATTCTTACATCCAATCTTCTTGTCCTTGGTTGCATCATCATTTATCCACAGAATTTTCAGCACATACTTCAAAAGATTACAACCAGTGCATAGTTCAAAGGTGGGGAAAAGAACTAAGGTGCTGCTCAAAACCACAGTACTGCAGGGAGAACCAAGAAAAGCAGGACATTGAGTAGAAGCACTGTGATATTCACACCATTTATATCTGGCTTCTTTTACTTCCAGTTCTGGGAAGGATGGGTTATTTTCATCTCTTTTTCAGTTATGCTCTCTAAATATTTCTTCAGGTGTTTGGCAGTTTGTTCCTGTCAGGCCTGATTTAACTACAAAGAGTAACACTTGCATAAAAGTTGCTTCTTCTTGGAACAGCAGCTGGAATTCTTTTTCATTAAAATATGTATGAAAAATTAGTAAAATGTATTTTACAGCAGCATATTAAGGCAGAAGCAGACCCTGACTAAAATTTCTCCTGTCCTGAAGATGTTAGCTCTAAACTATTTTTCTAACTCTAGGAAAGGGAGCACTTATTGACCAGTTTATTGCTGCTCTTACAATTAGCTACCTTTATATGTAGACTGTTTAGGCAGACAGTTTTCCCCGTGAATCTTTTTTCCAATGCCTAAGAAGAGGAAAAATAATTTAGTTGAGGTCTCAAACAGAAGCAGATACAAGCTCATGCCATCTAGTGTTAGTGGAGCAATGACTACACAATTGTGATGCTGGATTTGTCAGGGAGGTACCACAGCTGGTTTGTTTAATCTCCAACAACTATGTTCTTGTCTTACAGGTAAGGTGTTTGTCCTGCTGCAGCTGTCTTTAGTCACCACAGGAGTAGTGACATCTACAGTCTACAACAAGATCTATCAAAACACACTGGACTGGTACAGCGGCTTCTGCTTCATTTTGTCTTTTCTAGTTGGCTGCCTGAGTCTCCTCCCCTTAAGGTAAAGAAATAGGAAAGATTTTGTTCAAAAGGATACGTTGTATTTTCTCTGTACTTCCTGATTCTAGGTCTGAAGTATATAATACAGACAGGAAAGAATTTTAAAAAGGAAACAACACCCCCCACNAATGGGGAAACCAAAGAAACTTGCAGAAACAAGCTGACAAAGATCATGGAGATTCAAAGAATGAAAGTTGCAGTGTGTAGCCAATGGGTTTTTTTAATCTTCTTTTTGTGTAATGTAACATGAATTGCTGTAGGAAGAGTATTTGGCAGTTTAACAGCTAATAATCCCATGGGACAAAGCATTCACACAAATATAAATGTTTGATACTGTAAAAATAGTAATAAATAGAATGAAGGAATGACCCTACACAACGTAAACTTTTTTTAAAAAAAATTCCATTATATGTTACTTACCCACTGTAACAGAAAAGAATAATGTGAATCTCCCTCAAGTGTTTCGAAGAGAAACCATTACCACAATGAAGAGAAAGGCTACTCTTCTGGTCCACTGAATTTGCCCAACTGCACCACTATGAAGTGACTGAGAGGTACAATTTCAGGAAATACTTTTAAGCACAAAACCAACAATGTGAAGAGAGAAATCTGAAACAACCTCTCCATCTACTTTTACAGATTTTTTGAAAGATTTCCCTCCAAATCTCACTTTGTCCATTAGACCCTCCCCATACTAGAAACAGCAAGATGCTTTCTGTATGAAGTGAACTGTCACAATGTCAGTATTTAATCCATGTAACAATATATTCATTCTGATATAAGGCACGTACTGGATAGACTAATGCCTGATTCTAGGCAGAAATCTTGCCTAGCTCTGCTGTAGTTTAAACAAAATATAGTAGTACAAAGTTTAAAAGCACTATGGATACTGACTTCAGTGGCATCACTTAGAGACAAAGAAAAAGCAACACTAAAAAGGCAGAAAACTCCTCCACCACCACCTTTGTTTTATTCAGAGCACTGAAGACTTTCTGGGCTTGTGAATGCATTTGACAACCCATGTCTTCAAGACTACTAGTGTGTGGAAGGCTGCTTCCTACTCATCATTCCCCTGGCTCTGCTTTCCTCCTCAGATCTTCCAGACACAAAAGACTTGTTTCTTACGTGCAACCCTCTCTTTAAAAGGGGTCACTGCTAGCTACTCAAATGCTTTTTAATACAGGTTCCAAATAGAAGTACCATTATCAGTACAAACATGGGCTATTAAAGTGAAGGATGACAAATGGTGCCAATGTCATTGCTTGTACACAAGAGAGGCTGGCAGATCATTGAAAAGAATCCCACCAGCACTCATCGAGCTCCAGACACCCCAGCAATGTTTAAGACATAGATGTGGAAAGAACAAACTGCAGTTTGAAAAGGTAGTTTGCCAATTCTTATTAACTGCGTTTTCTATTGTTCTTTACAGCTTTGTGGCCATCAAACAACGGTCAACCACTGGCTCCCTTGAGATTTTGACTGAGTAACAGAGGCATCTTCTGGTTGTCATCATTAGTCCCTACAGTTGCCAACACAACAGGATATGTAGCATTTGTATTTCCACTTCACAGCATTCCACAATCTCTCAGCCACTAAGCTTGTCCAGGAAAAGATGTTTGCCTTGTTATTTTTGCAGCATGCATCCCATCCTGCAGAGTATGTGCATTGGCTATTGCACACCAGCAGTCCTCAGAGCATTCTGATTTTTGCTAGGCTGGTTAGCAATACCAAAGAGGGACAAGAATATAGGCTAGAAATGAAAATGGCATTTCTGGACACGTTGTTCAGAGTGGAAGCGGAAAGCAGAGGATCAGTTTTCCATTAGTTCCTTCTTGTCTGCTCATTCAGAAATCTCAGGGCAGTTCTGTGACTTTGGCTGATGACACGGGGCTGCAAGCCACATGCCATGTGCACAGGGCCATCAGCAGGACACACTGGCTCTCCACTCCTACAGATGTTATCAGCCCAGCCAATTAATGTTACATACAAGACCATTAGAGAAATACCACCATAAAAATATATAAGATTAACAGAATTTATGCAATCCCTACAATAAAACAACCCTGAACAGATGTTCATGACCCTGATTTCTGGGAGATCATCCCACTGTCCCTGGACAGTGCTTCAGTAGAGTTCATGCGAGGATAAAGACTCAAGATCTAATACTGGTGTTTCAGCTCACACCAGCACAGTATGCTACTCTTGTAACAGGTTAAGAAGAGGTAAGTGCAGCACATACCTCTGACAGAATTTGTGGAGATGTAGGGACACTGATACCATGTAATAGTCACTGTGTTTACCTCAGCTTTAATCTGGGCTGGAAAGGAACATCATACAATACAGCAACTAGCATGAGATGATGAGACGCAAATCCAAACATGAATCAAAAGTCTGGCATGTCTCACAAGGATGTGCCTGCTTACATATTAATTGAACTAAGAAGGATTAAGCAGTTTCCAAGGTCCTGGACTAAGTAAGGGGAAGTTTAAAGCCCTTAAATAACTGAAATGATTTGGAGGCAAATCAGGCACCTTCAGTTCAAGCCAGGGGTATAGCAAGTAGAAGCTGGTTCATCATTACATAATCCCATGCTCTGAGGAAGTTGCTGTCACTCTGTCACCCTGTCCATCCCCTGCCCCCCTTCCCCCATCAATCTTTCCTCAGCTCCTTCACTTTCAGTACCAGAAGTAATGCAGCAACAGGTCAGATGATTTCTACTCAGATCAACTGTAAAAGAAGATTTTAGGGGAAGGGTATTTCTGCAGTGAGCTACTTAGCAAAATAAGTACACACAATTTCACCAGTGAAGACTGCAAAAAATGAAACTTTATTCTAAGTAAAGGAGTCATCTTTTAATACATTTATTGGTCCATTCCATTAAATTAATTGAGGTAAACAAATGGTGCATTTAAAAAATGTACACACTAATAGAGAATTACAAACAGTTTTACCTCAAAAGCGTTTTTCTCCATCAATACTAGCTCCATAGTAAACAATGCACAAAGTATATTTAAAGAGATATATGAAAGGGTATAGAAACATGCCAGCACCAAAAAGCAAGACAACACTTCCTAGCCTGTGAGTCTGAACAAGAGCATAGTTGCCAGATTTGACCCATTAGAGGAAGCAAAAGCCTCCTTCCCATTTTTACATTGTTTACCAGCTAATTCACACAGAGACAAGACTTTTCATAGCTTTCATTTTGTATTTTAATGGTGTGAACAGTGACTCTAGTTCTGGTGAGGGAGTTTATGGAGTGAAAGCAAAAGAGTCTGGACAAGGAACCAGCACCATATTGGTCCCCAACACTGACACCTTCAACACAGTGTATGAAGCTCACAGCCAGCTGGCCTTCACCTGCATGGCCCAACTCTCCAGACCTCAGGGAGGGAGAGAGGGATGCAGGCACAGAGAAGTGAGAACAAGGATAGTGCTTCTTTATTTCTGTGTACTGTAGACAAAAGCCCTTTGGCTCTTACTGTAAGACTGGCCCTCAGCAACCTGTCTCCTTGTGCAGTGGGAATGTCATCGCACTGGCCACAACCCTGCAGCTTGATCTGCAGGTATGGATACATATCCCAGCACCAGGGTTAAGGAAATGCACAGAATACCAAGACCTTCAAAGTAGTCTAGGACAGTGACTAGCCCTTATTGTTTTAGCATGCCATTTACGTAAGAGTGATCTACTTATACCTCTTTGGAAAGTTCATTATTTTCTGCAAATTTACTGTGCTTTAGACATGCAACCTTTAAAACTTGTCCAGTTCATTACTAAGTACTTCTACATGTCAGATACTTCAGCAAGACTTCCAAGTGCTGAGCATAGAATTAAGCACTGCCATTTTAGTTTGTAAATTGGTTCAACGGCACTCTCCAAAACTTTTAAATGCCACATGCAGAGTGCCAGAAGGCAAGGTTATTCCTGTGATCCCCAGTTTTACTTCACAAGAGGGAAAAAAAATCCAACAAGTAGTAACAACTTGCCTGTCTTCAAATAAAAAGTCCTCATTTTCCCTATGTATTGTTGTAGTAAAAATTAATATACCCAAGGAAAGAATGTTCTATCTTCAGAATTTAAGATGACAGACCATCTAATAAGCTAACTTAGTCTATACAGTTTTGTTCAGTGGTTATCAGGGCAAGGATTTTCAACAGTTTGCAACAACAATCATAACAATATGCAGTTAAATTGTGCAAGTTTTAACAAAAGCATAGCTCCTGCTAAAATAAAGAACAGTTCCTGATGATCTGCGAAAGAATTCCTTTGTACCCCTGCATCTGCAGGACTGACACATGAAGTAGTATGTGTCATGAACAGGTTATGCAGAGCCACTGCTTCAAGGCTACTGCACAGTACCTCCACAGACCCTTCTCTGCCACTCATGCTTTGTTTCTATCAGTTATTCCACTACTTTATCCTTAGCACAAGTTTTAGTGCAGCAAAAATCCAAGCAGATTTCAGTGAAGAGTCATACCTTATTTTTTAATATAACTGAAACCAAAACTGTTTGTGTCTTTAGGGTTACACATATTACCTTTTAATTTTTCAGTGTATACCTGAAAAAGCCATGATGTTTTAACATCTATGTTTATTGCAAGGTTTAGAACCTAAAAAGGGTATACATGAACAATGCATGGCCCATTACTGAGCACAGGAACAAGATCTCAGTGCTTGCTTTATTGTGCTGGTGCCACTTAAGAGAAGAAACAAACACTACAGAAACGATACAGAATTAACTGGGCAGCAGTGAATTATGCATCCACTGAAAGGGCCTTGCCCTGGCTATGGATTATGAGGAAAACTGGGCTGATTTAAGGACCGCTGAAAGAACCACATGTTAAATAGGCTCATAAAAAGGACATCATTTGGTGTCATTTTGGTGCACATGCAGAGAGTCATCTTAAGTGACTTAATGCTCAACATGTTGCTCAAAGCTGAAGCTCCTGCACTATTCCTTTTTCCCTTTACCAACATGTTCTATTTCTCTCATGGAAGTGTGGGCCATGCAAAGTAAAGACTCTTATTCTGTAAGGATTACAGATAACACGTTAAAGAGTTTCACTCTCAGTTCAGGACTCAACCTCCCTCTAACAGCAGTTATGTGATACAAGTCTCACTCTGCACATCTTACAGGAATTTCCTGCAACTTCGGTAGCTTTCCTGACTGGCATAGCTGCCCCAAATATCACAGTCAGGATCCTCCCCACACCTCACCCACAGCCTCTCCCTCAGTCACTCTGTGATTTGCAACAGCCCTTCACAATAACAGACTACTCCACAGCCTGTAGGAACTGAGACCCACCTATGCACTTATTACACTGCAGCAATTCTTGCAGAGGAATTCTCCTTTGAATGTCAAGTTTTACTTCCCTTTTAAGAGCTTAAGAGGTTTTGGTCCAGATCACATAAGATATCCCGATCTTCAGCAGCTCCGGCCTCAATGGTTACATGTTGATTTGAACTTCACTTGGCTCTCTCCACTGTCCATTATGCTTCTCATTAACAGTTGTGATGTTAATTGCTGAATTCCCCAGAAGCAACACCCACTTCAGTTTGACGTAAAGCAAAGCAGGAAGAGTCCCTTAGTGTTGTAAGGCATCAGATGAAACCACTTGTAGGAAAAAAACATCATTCTTTCTACTCAGTTTGTGCTGTTTATTTTAATAAGATGGTGGGAAGACTAAGTATTAGTTCAAAACACATTTTGCTTGAGTCCCAGTGATGTTGTAGAGTCAAGTACAAAATTCTATTTACTCCACTAATTTGAACTAATTCAAAAAACACACTGACCTTTCTTTGTGGAAAATGGGGAAGACTATAACCCTGAAGGACAGACTGTTAGACAGTATGCAAGTGCTTATTCTAGATTGCTTCAAGATGATCCCCTTAAGTACTTCGCCTGAACAAGAGAAGTCTGATTCTGAACCTAACAGTAACTTAAACCAGAGTTTTCATTTACACCAAAAAGTGAGTATTGACAAACTGACCTTAAAACAAGAAACATTGTTTAGTACCACAGAGTTGTCAATGAAGGCTGAGCCAAAAAGAAAAAATTCTTAAAATGTCTTATATTTTACTTTTTCATGCAGAAAGCACCATCTCATTGGCCTGACAGCTACCACAGTGCTGCAATAACTCATCTTGACAGTTCCACGAAGCCACCGGGCTGAGAAGGGTGGCTGCATGTTCAGTTGGTGTTCATGAAGGAACAAATTCCAAATCAGACTAGTACCTGATAGGTTGTTACAGAAGAACAGAGAAGTTGCACAAAATCAATCACTGCTTACATTCTTTGCAAGAATGTTGCCAGAGAACAAGTAATCACTCAAATTTAGCAGTAAGCACAGAGTTATTTATTGCCCTAAATCCCAGTATTACACTCATACGAGGCCCAATCCCCCTCACTAGGATGGTTAAATCACGTCAGCATTCCTAAGGCCATTAACACCAAGTAGGTATTTATTTGAGGTTGGACTGCAAGAGCAAGGACAAAAAAGGGACTTGCAGGCTGCAATTCTAAGGCCAATAGAAACTACTAAGAAAATAGATCACTAACAGAAGTAGTCCTAAAAGACTCGCCATGTCATTCAGCAGAGACAGGTATGAACACTATGTGTATCTAATAGGGCACCCATCTATCTCCCACCAACCCATTTAAGGTAAGTTTCACACACTCTGATGGTTGCTGGAAGGAAACATTTGACACCTTTTGGCTTTTGGCTGCCGCAAAGAAAGTGTGGGGAGAGAAAACAGAGCTCTACTTTTACTACAGCAGGCATCTTAGACGACCAAGCCTAAAGCGGCTCTAGTAAAACCCATACATAAAGCATGGTGTAAGAGATCATCACGCAACTTCCAGACATAGCTTTGGAAAATTGAAGACTCATACTTCCTCCCCCATTCCCACAACACTTGAAAGGCTGCAGTCCAACTCATTCCCACAGCTAGGCTGGCTTTGATCCCCAAGTCAGTCACAAATACACTTCAGTCAACTGACATTACTTCATAATCACCAAGGTAAACAAAGATACTCAGTATGAACCAACAGCATGCCACACTCACAAAAACCACAGTTCATGCTTGCATCACCAGCTATCTGTGGCTGGTGTTGGTATGGTCGGTCTAGAACCAGCCTGACTCCCAGACAGAAAAGTCTACAGAGACCATTTCATCCAGAGGGAGCACAAGGGTGGTAGCAAAACAGAAAATATTCTTTCCCAGCCTTTCCTTGTCCATTCAAAATAGAAAAAAAAATTAAAAAAAAAAAAAAAAAAGAAAAAGGGATAAGGATTGGTTAGGGAGTACTGCATCAGAAATAATTATTGGGGATTTTTTTAAGCAAACAAAACAGAATGATAATAAAGATGTCATTTGGCACCTTGCAGTAGAGTTTTATTTTCATCTTTTTAGTGTTCCATTCATCAGTTCCTTCCAGACTAGAGAGGTAAATTTTATCAAGATCCCCATGCACTTTCACTATGAACCCCAATCACTCCATAGGATAAAGAAGGAACCATTCAAGATAACTCAAAAAGATGAAACATACCCCAGTTTAAAAACAAAAATTGAGAGGAAAAAAATTCAAATAGGCTGGAACAGATATTCTGAAAAACCAAGTGCAGCTGTCATTTCAGTTAACTTAACAAAAAAGAGTCCTCCATACAGTTCCAGTATGACTAGTGGTACTGAGCACAGAAGTGCTAGACTGTCCATGAAGGTACTTCTTATTTGGTCTCTGGCTTGTCTTGTAATAGTGGTATAATTGACTCCCACGCCGTAAGGCACTGAAGAAAGAGAGAAAAATTTACAAAATTGAATTTATATCGATTCATGTAACTTCTGACCAACCCTTCCAGATCAACAGCATGCAAGTTGAAGGAAAGTTATGTGGCTCTTCATAGATTATTACAGAAGGGCAAAAAACACAGAATATCAAACAGCAAGCAAGTGTTCGAATAACTGCACCTTCTAAACAAATTCAACAAATTCAAGTTTTCCAAAGTCATCAGCTAGCCCAAGACATTAAAAATCATCAGAACACCCAGGATTTCCAGATACTAACCTAGATTTTTCTAAACTGAAAAATACCAAGCTTTCAGCTAGGCAGATTAACTGCTCTGAGTAGAAATTTACATCTTTGTGGCGTGACTGTGGGGGAAGGCTGATTTGGACACAAGGGCAGCTATTAGAGACTACCTCCAGCAAACTTATTTGAAAGAAGACATGCATTTAGGAAAGTTAATTCTGAGACACAGTGTATTCCAGTATGGCTCTGGGACTCAACTCCACTACACAATGAACTGGTAGTGCCTGGTATAGTAAACTGTAAGTAGAGTGTAGCTTCTGGGTTATTAGAAAGCCACTCCAGGCTTTGGAGTAATTTTCCCAGACACATATACTTACTACAGTCCTTGTACTGTGTGTTGTTACTGTCTTTCAACCACATAGAGCCCAGAAGTCAAACTGGGCAAATACACACTGTGGAATCCAAATTATTAAATGCTGGAAATGGGCAAACTCATCAGCAGCTCTTATATCCACAAGACATTGTTGACAGACATCTTCCTTCTAACCTTGCTGACTGTGCTGCAGATGAAATAGAGAACTTCTAGTTATGTACCTTGAAGTGACTGGTCAGTTTCTTACCCAAAAAGCTTCCTTGCTAAAAGCAGAACTAATGTACAGATCTAACTGTCAATTCTGGATATTCAGTGGAATCTCTAACATCCCCCTCCACAGCAGCCTTAGAACTGAGAGACCAGGGTGAAGAAAGCTCTGTGTGAGCAGTTATGAATTGTGACAAGACAGACATTGGAAGGGGAAAAGCCACTGCATACTAATGTTACATGGAGAGGTAACCTAGCACAGGAAGAAGCTTGAACAAACAAGATTAAGTAGAGTTTACTAGGCAATGCATAAGCCTAGTAGTTCTAGTACCATTTAATATTTTGTAAATATTTAATATGCTAAAGGGGGCTTATGAGACAGCTGGAGGAGGATTTTTTACAAGAACTTGTGGTGATAAGACAAGGGACAATTGCTTTATAAACTGGAAGAGGGCAGGTTTGTACAATTAGAAGGTAATTCTTTACTTTTAGAATGAGAAAACACTGGAATAGCTTGCCCAGAGAAGCTGTGGATGCTCCATCTCTAGAAGTGTTTTAGGTTCATGCTGGATGGTCCTCTCAACCACCTACTGTAGTGAAAGGGCACCCCTGCCTCTGGCAGGAGGTTGAAACTTACATGACCCCCGAAGGTCCCTCCCAAACCATTCTGAGATCCTATATCAACCACTGCATTGGGCTGCATTGTTCTAGCACAAAGGAAAATTAGATTGGAAGCATCTGCAGTTAAATGTCAAGGTCCTTTTAA
>VWYP01021715.1:182002-217635 GCA_013400435.1 Pycnonotus jocosus
AAAAGGGCTCTAAAAGGCCAAAAGGAAGCCTAGGTGCCAGTCTATAGTGCCACTTTGCATATGGTGAGTGGTGATTATCTGCCTAAAGTACCTCTTCAGCTAAAGAAACCCTTGCTTTTTAGCTTAAAAAAATTTCCCCTGCTACATTTGTGAAGAGCACCTCTCACAATTCAGCTTGCCTGTTCAGATGCCATCTTTGGTAGGCATTTTTAACATCAAATGCCAGATATTCTGAGTTAAAGTATTTAGCACTAGCCTCAGGCTCTGTTTATTTATAAGCACACACCATCCACCTCCACTTCCTAGAGTCCAAACATCCTGAAACAAGGCTTCCTACAGCTCACTGTGTTCAAGCAATACTTTACTGTTAATAGACTTCATTCATGCTGGGGTCAAATTGATGGTGACAAAAACAAAGAATATACCCAGGGAATTAGTGCAAAGCCACCTGCAAGAATACTTTAATACAACTCCTGAAGCTGGGAAAAGACATCAACAAGTAAGTGTTTAAATTCTCAGTTTGAGAAGCATAAGATGAGATTAACATTAAGACGGAGAAGGACTACCATGTTCAGACTGTAAGTTTATTGTGGGCTATTAGACCTGTAAAGCAACACATTTCATACAGCCTTGTAACAGTTGTTCCAAGGGGAAAGTCTTCAGAAGGAACTTCTCTGTCAATAGCCTATAGCAGGACTGCTATATATATATATATACATATATGGCAGATATATTGTACCATGGGCATGTGGTCAAAAGCTCTGATGGACAAACTAAGGTCCTTGATATAATTTTTTAGTGAAGTCTACCCAGTACTACTTTTCCCCATTAGATGTGATTACCAATGCTCCTTAACTTCAAGAGAATAAAACCCACACTAAAGTAGCTTTTATTACATCTATGTAAGCAGTAAACCATCAAGTTCTTAGAAAGATTACAAATCACAGAACACCATCTTTAAGCAGTTACTTGGTATGCAGAACTTAACAACAGACATATCATGCCTAGGGTATGGGGATTACAGGGGAAACAATGTCTGTCATTTAGACACATGGTTCTAAAACAAGGCACCCAACTCTGCTACATACAAGTGACAGAAACTGCTAATGCCATAATTCCTGCAGGACCAGGCTGTGACCCTGTAGTGATGAGCTGACGCACAACTGGCTTCAATTCAAAGGAAGATTCTAGACAGCCACAGGATGTCTCCTATAGAGTACCACCTGCCACACCAATGAAGAGGAACCCTGCAACATGTTGTGTACGCCCTACAATACTGACCCTAACTTGACTGAAGAGCAGAGCAGACAGATAATGTTACCTATGCAGTACCCTGCTATTAAACCTAGCTAGCTTTGTTTTGACTATGAAAATAGCCTCCTACTTAATGTATTATTTACTTCCCCACTTTTCCCACTACCACCATTTCTCACTGTTAAAAAAGAATGAACTTGCAAATTCTAGACAAACACAATGACAGCGTTTTCTGCCACAGGGCTCTGTTTACCTTCATTGATTCAGCATACAATATATATTCCCTAAGTACAGGCAGGAAATCTTCTGTCATGTCCTCACTGAGTTCTTCAAGAGCTGTACAGCAATTCCCAATACAGGCAGACACTCCTTCCAGTGGCTCTGATAGCTCAACCTCCAGCCCTCCCCAGGTTGAATAAACAGGTCCATATTCTCGTAGCTCCACCAAGTATTCTACAAGAGGTAGATGGAAAAATAGATTAACACAGTAGAAGCAAGGCACAAAGATGTGCAAACACAAAATAGGAGGAATTATGCAACAATTCTGAATAACATTAATCCCCACAGGGAGTCAAGACCTGTGTTGCATCAGCTTCTCAATAGACAGTGTTCTATGGCTGCACAGGTGACAAGTTCAAGTTGCCCCTTTCTTAACTTACCATTCCTACAGACTTCCAATACAAAGACTCTTGCACCTTTACAGTAGTCAAGGTCAGTTTTTTCAACATATGTAAAACTTAACTCTTACTAAGACAGATCTGTAAAGCATATCCTCATCTAGGAATTCCATTTGTACTCCTCCAGGTTCTTCCACCTTGCAAAAGTCTTTCAGAAAATTACTCCAGTAAGACAGTAGGTTGGTACAAAGAGTTCAACTTTAAAAAAAATATTTGGAGAGTTGAGCTAATATCTGATACTGTATTAAGTTTTGAGCATTTTTAAAATCTGTAACAGGCATTTGATTTTGCCCTGTTTGTGACTTATTACAGGCCAGAATCATCAACACAAATTGTCTTGATCGTGCTATCAACCAGAATAAGACACAGACCATTCAGGTTGAAGTATTATCATGGAACACCTTGCGTCCTTACCCAACTGTTCCTTGATGATCCGTTGTGCTATTCTATCAATGGTACCAAGCTTTAGAGAGAATGTGTCTAGATAATCCCCAATGGCTGCAAACTCCAGTGGCCGACTTCTTAATTTGTAGCCTCCCGTAACGTATTTGACAGACTCCCCCATCTTTGACAGCAAAGCCATTCCTTGCTTTTTGTAGGCATTAAGATCCTAGGAATTAAAACAATCATACAAACAACAAACAAAAAACCAAACAAACAACCAAACCAAAAAAGAATATGTTTAGGAATACTCACATGTTTAAATATTAATACAATGAAGGATACTATCGAATCAAGACCAAATCTTGTGAAAGCAAGAGATTACATGTGACATGCAGCCCTGAACAAATGCTTGCTTTCTACAAGCTGTACAGCTGAGCACAGTTTCAAGGCCTCATGGAGGTAAATTATCCAAGAGAATAGTATGAAGTACATTAGAAAAATAAGTAGTCCAACTTTCCTGTACTTTCCATGTTCCTGTACTCCCACCAGGGAAGCAGGCTTATTAACAACTCTGGTTCCACCAAAACAGTTCACATCCTTTATCTACACATACTTCTAAGTCATGGTTACAATACCAGCCTTACCAGATGCACCAGCTGGCTCTAATGACTCACTACAGAGCTACACATCGCACACCTATTTAGTAAGCAGCCTTCTCACTCCAGTTCTGTGGTCAAACAGGAGGCAGGTGAAGACTGCATGCAGAAAAAGTGCAGTGGGGGGAGACCAGAAAAGCTTCTCTGCAAGAAAGACTGTAGCTCAGGCTAGGTCAGATTGCATCCATGTTGCCTCCACAGAAAGTATAAACTTCCTTCACACTCCTTTACACATTCGCATAAAGCAACTTTCAGATAATCTATGCTAACAAGACTGCTTGCCTACAATTTTCATGGGATTTCACCTTAACAGTACACCAGAAAAAATTGTTTTAGTTAGCCAAAACGCTGCCAATTGTTCATTTTACTTCTACCGGCAGAGGTCAGTATTCAACATCTCAAAATCAGCTTAGGAGATAGAGTTCAGTTATCCTATAGAGCCTGAGGAAGAGATGTGTTCAAACCACATGGGACTGTAGAGATCAAGAATTCAGACATATTATTACAGACCAGACTAAAAGCTTAGGTGCTCTTAAAAAAAAAAACCCAACAAACCAGCCATCATCAAAATATGTACTACGGTATTCCGTCCAAGTACTTAATGGAGGTCAAATATAAGTCTGATTAAAAAAACCTGACATCTTAGCAACTGCTTTAATTTTCAATTATGTTTGCATTTAAATACAGTTTGACTTTTGCTTTCCACATATCCTCAGCAAGAGCTGCAAGCAGGTATCACAAAAGATCCTTGAACCAAAAATTATTCACTCACTCTCCCTCAGGCATTCTGGTGCACTACAGGTCCAAACAGGGAATATGAAGAAATGTTGGTTTCTCTTTTTCAACCAGGAGGTGATGTTATGACTCACTGTAGTAACTAAATTCTGACGTCCTAGTACACTGAACTGACACCTCACTGCTCCACTAGACCAAGTTCAAACACTAGAGACAGTCAGCAGAATATGTGTCCTTTCCCCTCACCTCCCAGGGCACTGTGTAATCTCAAGGCAAACTCTTCCTAAAGCAGAGGACGGAGCCCTTGACATTCATTTCACAGGGTGGGAGAAGAAAAATAAAGCATCTAAGAAAGATGCAGCATGCTTGGGCAGATCAAAAGAGGAACAGAGCTATATGACGTTTAACATGCTCAACAAATTCTCCATTTCTAGCTTGTTTCAGTGGTTAAGTTCACCATGGAGGGGAAATATAAGAACATTGGAGATTGATTATTAACAGCAAGCAGAGTATGAACCTGAAGTGAACTCAAACATCACATTTAAGTGAACTAGAGTAATGTAACTTTGGAAAGGCATGCTTTTACAGCTCTTCTCACCTATTTGGTAAAACCTAAGCATAGCTGCAGGTCCACCTAGTCTTATATAGTTCTAAAGAAAGCCAAAGAAAATTGCACCATTCCCGCATGAGTCATGCAGAAGACAAGCATGAAATTGTTGGCTGAGAACAAATAAGAATGAGGCCTCCATGCTTAGTTTTGAGGGCATCAAGTGCAAGCAGTATAAAAAGTACAGACAAGATAAAAACTCAAAAAATTTGCAAGCTTTTCTGCAAGAGAGACTTATCTTCCTCTCCCCTCCTTCCCTCCTCCCTAGAAGAGGATTTTAAAGTCTACAAGTTTCTGAATTTTTATTCTGTCTTGCATAACAGGAGTATGTTCTAGGCTACAAAACAAGCAGGCTTGGAGAATGCAATTTATCAGTGCAAATATGATTCCTCTTCCCTTCAAGTACAGGGAACCCATACTGCTGTCACACACAATAGTCAGTCAGAGCGTTCAACAACCCTCTGGTATTTTAGCTCTGCACATGTAATTTTGTTAATACCTTTTTCGTTCATTTCAGAAGGGGTTGCAAAGGTCAACAACTGCATTTGAAAGCTACTAACTTACCTTAGCTGTGAGAAAGATGCTGAAGTGCTCATTAAAAGACAGCACTGGGTGATCAGTTATTCTCTTCAAGAACTTGTCTAACGCTTTCCTCCTTGTCTCCACAAACTCTTCCGAAAAGCGATCAACAACACCCTTCACCACAAATTTTTCAGGAAGAGGCTGTCAGAGCACAAGATTCAAAAAACCAAAACCTTGCTTCTGTTATTTGAAAACAAACAAAGCCATCAAATTCCAGTCTTAACAGGAACCGAAACATTGCGTTTGCAAACAGGAACCACGCATCAGATGGGATGCAAGTCATGCTCAGAATTATCCTTTAGGTGGTCTGGCTTAAAGCTATCCATTCCACTGAGTGGCCTCAGCTGCGAGTCACTCCAGTCAAGTCAGATGGTACTCACACTAAGTACTTGTTGCATAGCTTAGATTGTTCTCCCTACTGCTATCCATGTTCAAGATCCAGCTCTAAAGAGATGCCAGAAGAGCTGCATGCTATTTATAATGGAAGCACGCACTCCCTCTTCAGTGTTGAAACAAGGCTGCCCAGTCTTGGGAAACTCAGAAAGTTTGACGATTCTACTTACTCCCCACATACCTTCTCTGAACAATTTAGAACTTTTGAACAGGGCCCTCCTGTAAAAGGCTGACAGCCTTAGTGAGAACACTGAGCAAAAACAAACCACGGGCTTTACATAGCCAATGGCTGGATCTCTTCTGAAGTATGAGCACACCTGGTCATCTATCACAGCTGACTTTCCTATGTTCCTGTAAGTGACAATGGCCTGATGATACATCCACTTTTACGTCTTACTATTTTGAGTCCATCTGAACTGATGTGGGTTGTACATGAAGACTGTATCTCCTAGAAAAGCACAGCCAGCGTAACTCAGCTGCAACACAGCCACATTTTGACTACTGTATTTTGTTCTTACTATTTAAGACTTACTTTACTATGCTTAGCATTCAAATCAGTCAGTCACTCCAGTTAAACCAGTGTAAGGTACATTATCATTAGACTTCTTCAGAAGTATAATGCCTTGTGCATTAGTCTTCAGGGAGGAAGAAACTCTCTTCTATTGCTTTGTAAACTTTAGCTGGGACTCTGGGACTAGTGACTAGGAAGTCACTACCTCAGCACCACATTCAGAAGGAAAATAAAGTTTAAAGAGAAAAAAAATGGAAAGGACTAGTCTAAAGAACTCTAGTTCAATCAAACACATGCAAACTGGCACTGAGTAGTCACTAAAGTTTGAGCATTTGAAGAATGCATGTCTATTACAAAGACTTTTACCATTTACCTAGTTTCAACTACAGCAGGAGATACATTCCTTCCCATTTTAGGCCTCTGGAGGTCCATCTCAAATAATCAGTACACACAGCTAGCAACTGGTATCTTGTTTTAACTGTGTGTTAATTATCTACCTTATAATCTTCCATCTTAACAATTTATTCTTCCCTACCAAGACATGTGAGCAGAGTTCATTGCCATCAGAAGTATCCACACATGACCATCCAAGGACAAGAACCTTGGCTGTGTAACATTTACTTTTCTAGTCTAGACACATATCCAAGATCAGTTCTACTGTTTTTTGAAAGAAAAGATTAGAATGCCCCAGATCTTTTAAAAATAAGTAACTCAGTAATTGAATAGATGAAGAGGAACCCATACTGAGCTTAGTTTTGGCTCCTAAGTGTAGGCTGTCATGCCACTGAGAAGACACATCATTTACTACAGGAAGATTTTAGGCAGAATCACTACACTGAGATTAGGAGGACAACTCACTTTTGATAATTTGTTAAAACAGAAGGCTCTCAGGAATTGCAGTATCTATAATTACAAACAGTCTTACATTGTCTTGAAACATTTTTTCAGAATACACCTGAGTCAGTGCATCTGAAACTGCCTTTAGCTTCTATACCTCATCTATTTCTAGATGAGAAATACATAAAGCATTCAGCAGTCTCCCCACCATAGCCTGCATGAAGGTGATTAATAGGAGATTCTGTAATTGTTAACTTGTGCATAAACAGATAAAATAGGGCAGCACATCTTTTTATCTCCAGATTTTCTAGAAGAAAGGCACCTAAGATACTGGCTTGTTCTGCAGCCAGTTCCATGTCCAGTATTACAGCTATTCATGCTAAGTTTGCTGTTCTGTGTGCGACAAATTCCTGGGCAGAGCAAAGCAGCTTGATTCCCTGGCTGTGATTCACCTTCTGCTACTCCAATATTATTTAGTCTTGAAGGTTCCAGGCAGAACTGGCTGCCTGTTGGTGTACCGAAGAATCAGCAGAAACTTAAACTGTGATTGTTTCAGCTGTTCAGAGAATGGGGCGTGAGAAAACAGTATGGGCACTTAACACATGCCTCCACCTTATGCTCTCAAGCTCACCATCTTTCTTTTCCCTACTGTTCACTAAACATATTTGCTGCCAGTTAGTGGTGTCACATGATTTCGTGAAGTACTTCTTATCTCTGAGACACTCAAACTATTATTCCACTTGAGGCAAGTCCCAGCCTAATAAAGGACTTAAACAGTGCTCAACCACAGACCAACCTAACAATACTTCTCACTCAGCCTACTCCTTGCTGAGGGAGTGAGGGCATAGAAATTTCCACTACGCCAGACAGGCAAGCTAAAGTATGCTAGTGGTGTTGCAATTCCCTGACAATTCAATTCCTACAGGGCTTTTTAAATGCCTTTGTTCAGAAGTGCTGAAGATGGTGATCTCACAGGTTTCCTACCTATATACACAAAAAACATATAAGGTAGTACTAACCTCCTCACATCAAATAAGGTGGTCAGATCACCAGTTTCAGCAACAATGGGTGCAGTAGTTTAGCTAACCTTATTAGGTAAACCTTTACCTACTGAAGGGGTAGCACACAATAGCCACCAAGCCAGAGGCTGAGACTTCCAATTCTGCTCTATTACATGTCAGTGCTATTAAGTGTTAGCACAAATAGTTTTAAATTATTCTGTAAAACTAGCTCAAAAGGCCATCTTGAAAAACAAGACTAGAACCTGAAGTACCTGTGGTTTTTCATAATCCCCGGATGCTCTGAAATACAGATGTAATAACTGAGCAAACAGATGAAATGTATTCTATTTGTCACAGCTACTGTAGTCAATATACATATTGCCCTGCAGGAGACTGACAAAGCTCACCTCTCAGGTGTGCCACTCAAAAGTCTAAGCTTCCTAACTAATAAGGAATGTGAAGCTCTTTCCACTGCACTGTAAGACAATAAAGTATCATATTTAACTCTAACTACTCAAAGAGAATGAAATATTGTTTTTTAAATCTAAACATCTGTCATCCAAATACTACCCTTGGAAGATAGATGTATAACTGTCCTTAAAAGCAGATTCTTGCTTACTACCTACGGGAATAAGGTGTGTTGGCTGGGACTCTTCCAGCTTGTTTCTCAACCAGTCGAAGTCTTGGTACCGCCGACGGACAGAATACTCTGGCAAATCAAACTCTGCTCGTGTGGTCTGGAAAAGAATAGGATATAGTTAATGTGCAGTAACACCTCTCAGTTTAGAGCTTAGCAGCAAACGCAGTACAGCCATCCCTGGCAAGGGCGAAGCCAGACAAGCCTTGCAGGGAGTTTTTATCCCCAATATTGTGCAGCCAGCATGAAAGAAAGATCCTCTGGCATTTCAAGCAGTAGAAAAGCAGTAATATGAAAAATAATTGCTTGGAGTTGATGTGTTAAGATCTATTTGTAGTTCATTACATGTACTGCTCTCACCATGGCAGAAGTTCATAGAGCAGAAGCACTGTGCACCACATTACTCACTTGGCAGTCACGAAATTGCAAAGACTGTATGAGATATACATTGTGAGGACAAGACTATTTTAACCATCAAAAATTAAAAGTATTTACTGACTTGTTTATTCTATGACATGCACTATCCATAGGTGAAAGTGTTTCACTACTGTCCTGTATTCTGCGACTGATGGGCTTATCACATTCCAAGGTCAAAAGATGAGAACATAAGCCAGTGCAAGGTTTGACCGACTATATTGGTTGACTTCCAAAATGAAACAACAAATCTGTTTATGTGTTTGCCCAATTAGATATATTAGATATTATTACATTAAATTAAATCTTTTAAATTTTCCCTCTTTAGAGAAAGGTGTTTACAAGTTTGACAGGGAAAAAAAGTAAGTATGCAAATAAACTGCTGTTTTATCCAGTCTTTGAACAGTCCACAACCCTTCTGCAAGACTGACTGTATGGGGCTGCTTGCAGAGCACATATTGCAACTGCCTAAAGCGCTTGTGAAAGTGTGTACCAACTAGGAGTGTCTGCTGAAGAGCCTGGCATTGCAGCAGCCCTGATCAGAAGGTAGACAGCCCCTGTAGTTATGTCCCACTGAGATGCACAGGCAGCTATACTTAAGTCACTTGCAGCATTACATCCATCTTGCAATGAATGGTTGCAGTGCCAGCACACTACATGCCTGCAGCCAGGCATCAAATCCAGTACATTCTGGGGAATATACTGGCAATCCCAGCTTTGAACTAGCATGGAGCCTTGCACCTGGTTGCTTTGCTAGTCCCAGCCAGTAGCAGCCTTTTTAAGTGCAATCCACCTCTTCACTTGCTCTCTGGATGACTCTAACTCTTCAGTTGCTGCATTTTACTCCCACCAGTCACCACTAGGGATCCTGTAAAAGTTCTACATATGAAATCTCTTCCTAGGGTGAGGTCAGGAGCCCTAACACAATCAACAGCACAGTAGGTCTAGGATACTGTAAGCAGCAAGCTGATGTGTTATTACCCATGAAACGATTTGGCTTCTAGTAAAGGAAGGCATAGGCAGAGTGTCCTGGGTTGTAGTATAGGACGTGCACAAAGTATTCTATCACCATCTTAATGAACTATTGAATCCAATTGTTGGAGCAGTGTTTTCCCAGGCTCTCTCCCTCTGGGCTATCTTTTGTTAATGGCTCATCAAATGCCTTGCTGCATGACTCATAGATAACTCCCTCTGGGAGATATCTCTCTTTTATGGGCCATCAAGGACCCCTCCATATGACTCATCACCCCATTGTGAGATGCTCCGCCCAGGGGGAGGAACCAAGCATTCTCACCTGGATATAATCTGGGATTTGGGACAGTACAAGCAGCACTTGCCCACTGGATTCCCAGAGGACCAGAGCTACCAGACCTTTCTATGGGATCACTGCTTCAGGAAGATCACCTCATCTGGACTGCTTCCATCACCCTGCCCAGGTTGTACTCTGACTCTGTCAGTGGTCTTTTGTATTATTGCATTTATTTTATTTTCTTTTACTTTTTTTTTTTTCCTTTCTTCTTATTAAATTGTATTTCTGACTCGGAGCCTCTCACTTGTTTTGCTTTCAAACCTCTACACAGAGAAAGAACACAGGATCAGCTCCTCCCTTCTTTGACCTGCTAGGCCATGGTAAGCAATATAGAGGTTAGTCCCTGGACTAACATAACAATTCCTCATGAATCGGAGCAGTTGTCTCTGTAAATGAGGGACTACCAAGAGCTCAGTATCCACTGCAGATTTGTGCTTTACTCAGCTACACACATCTCAGGGTAATGCCAGCTTATTTAAAATCTAAGAGTGCCAAGCTATAAATTTGACTTCTTAGGACTTCATTTGAATAATTTTCACTTGTTTTGAGTAATAGACTGAATGGCATTATTCTAGAAATTTAAAAAAAAAAAAAAAGGGGTGAGGCATTAATAACTCAGTAGAAGGCAGAGCATCTGTGAACCTCTACAGTGTCTTACCCTGAAGCATGAGAATGAAGGTAAAGTCTCCCATCTGTTAGCACTATTCTGGTAAGAGTTAAGGAAAATTGTACAGGACTGTCTAGGAGCAGGAAAGCAGGGTTAAGTCTCAGTACACAAACCATACACTAGCTATCGTTCATCTCTAGTGAACTACTCTTGTTGCCTTTACTTCACAAGCAGAATTACAAAGTTTTCCACCTGAGATGCAAATCCACTTTCTTCCTCTGAGATGAAAATACAGCAGCAACATTTCAGTGTTTACTGTA
Source organism: Pycnonotus jocosus (assembly GCA_013400435.1). Taxonomy (NCBI): domain Eukaryota; kingdom Metazoa; phylum Chordata; class Aves; order Passeriformes; family Pycnonotidae; genus Pycnonotus; species Pycnonotus jocosus. The sequence continues at coordinate 192,927 of VWYP01021715.1, forward strand.
CAGATTATCAAATCTAGACAGTAAATAAGCTTTTCAAAGACTATTTGAGCAGAACATAAAGGCCTTTCAAAGGTTTAAGTGAAACCTCACTGATGCTGAAAGAATGTGGATCTCAGATCAAACTGTTCATTAGTTCAGCACAAGCTATTTTTTCCAGATTGCACATAAAAGGAAGGAGGATCTTGCCACTGTCCAAGCACAGTGTTCAAGAACACACTCTCTGAAGTATCTTGGGGTGCAGCTGCAGTGGGAGCTGCAGGTTGAGCTCTGGCTGGTGGAGCCCAGGTAAAGAGGCCGTGAAGAGCCGACCCTCAGCACAACAAGGGCCCGGGCAGCTGCAGCCCAGCCAGGGACTGGACACTGGGACCCGGCAGGAGCCGATGATCCCAGACCTTCCCGTGCTTGGACCGGTGAGGGGATGAAAGCCCAGGGGTTCCTTTGTTCAGGGTCCCTCCTCAGAGACACCAGCTCGAGCTGTCAGTTTGTTATTGCACTGTGATGAAGTTATTTTAATGGCTGGGACACCTGAGACTGCTATGGGAAACCTGGGGACAGACACCTGGTGTGACTGTGTGAGTGAGTGGGCATAGCTGGAAAAGGGCCTTAGTCTCAGCTCAGGTGGTGCAAGAGTGACTACCAGAGTGGCTCCTGGATGATTGAGCAGGGAAATTTCCGTAACAGACAACAAATGAAGCATCTATGTTGTTGACACAGTTCAACAACAAATTCCTCCTGCTTTCTCAGTAAGATTCATAAATCTCATCTTGCAAGGACATGCGTCTCTTCCAAAGGAAGCTGAGAAACCAACATTCCTGGTGGGACTGAGCCAACCTGGACTGAAAACAAAATAGCGAGGCAAATCAAGAGACCTACTTATACGTTTCAGGCAGATCTCAACCTCCCACAAAACAATGGGCAAGATGTTTCCAGGAACTTACTGAAAATTCCAGCATAGTTCCACTAAGTCAGCACTACGGCACTCTGAGCCGCAGAGTTTACTTGCTGGAAAGCAGGCAGTAAACACTTTTACCTTAGTTGCTGGACTAGTTTTGACTAGAGGCAGTATTAAGGCAATCACCAAGTCTTGGTCTTGCATAAGATTCCTGTCTTTCTTGGAAGGAGTTAGCAGCCAAACCTGAAGCTAGCTTGTGATGACTATATGAAAGTATTTTTGTATCCTAGTTCAACTCTCTAACTCCCTACACTTGATTCCAGATTCCCTTCCATGTTATTATTTGAGTGTGAGGCAAAATCTTCAACTAGGAAAAGAGGAGAATGACAGAGAGGGGAAAGGAAGAAGGCTGGTGTTCTTAGCACTCCAATATTTCTTTTTGCCTCAAACAGTTTAGCCTGTTTGGAAAAGATTTCATATCACTTTCACCTGCTCTTGTCTAGGGTATCAGGCTGTTTCATGTGTTCAAGTAATCTACCCAATGAATGGACTGCAGGCACAAGGAGAACAATAGGAAAGTTAAAACAAGACCTCCACTTCAGTACTGACTGGTTTGAAAGACTCTCCTTTCAAGGCTGCAGAGCAACTGCATGATTATGAGGAATGGCACTCAGCTGTTCAGACATCCATGGGAAAAGGCACAGAAGAAGGCCTTGCCATCCTATAAAGTACAATGAAAGTGGTTAGAAGTACACTTATTTATGTCTTCTCAGGGGAGATGACTACATAACCTAAGGCCAAGCTTTACTTTCCCCTTTCTTTCTAAGAAAGTATTCTGCTTGGTAAGATGTCACTAAAATGCACATCCATCTATCTGAAGGACACAAAGACACTTCAACCATCACAGTGAAGACCCATTAAGTTCCAGCACAAGTTTCACCCACCTTTATGGTTTCAGTAATCTCTGTGTGAGAAGGAAACTGATTACTAACTTGCATCAGTAACTGCATTAGCAAGATGAACAGAGGGTATGAGAGAATCAAGAGAGTCAGTCCTGAATCACTATCCTGTTAGCTGGAGGATTACCATTACATTCTTTAAATGTGTTCCTCCACAAGACAGGCTAGGGAATGCTATCTGGCTCTTACTAGGGAACCGTGAACACAGGTACACAAGCAGCATCAAGTAAATTCTGAAGTTTTCTTGTGCAAGCCAATGTTTTGACCCTTCCTGCTGACAAAGGTATGAGAAGATGAAAAGCCCAGGGCATAGTGCAAGACCTTTTTTTTTTTTNGAAAGATGAAAAAAAACCCCCACACAACACAAATGAGACTGTGGTCAGTCTACACTCTTCCCTACAGTGGTATCCTGCCACAGCCACAACCACACATTACAGCATTAGCATCTCCCCTCTTGCCTTAGTGATGCTGCTTTTCAGTCTTCAGAATAACTCATTCTATAACTTACGTTTATCCAAACCTTTGAGGTTCCAGAAGCATTCTCCAGTAGAGAAGAAAAAAACCCCAGACATCCCTGCCTCCTCATTCAAAAGCACCAGAGAGACCCTTTAGAGATCTCAAACTTCCTTCCTGCAAGGCTGCAAGAGAGGTGTTGAGAAGGCTCCTCATCTCACTCTGTGGATTACTCCTGTGCAGCTTTTCTGCCATGTTTAATTACTGCTTGCAGCTACAATGGCTAATTGGCAATTAGCTTGGCAGCGAAGACACCTTATTTGTAAGGCAAGAATGAGTTAGACCATTAATACTGTTAGTCTTGAACAACGGTAGAGAGTCCTAGAGGTTGTGATGCTAGAGATTACCCCAAAGTTTCCAAGAATAACAAAACTAAAAAGATGAGGATTTCATGGTGATTCAGATGAGTAACTTACACAGTTTCACAACAGCATTACAGCAGTATAATACAATAGATTTATGTGCTACAATGAGATCTAAAATAGAACAAATACTAACAGACATGTGGACAGACATCAAAATCAGAAGTACAGATTTTTTTTTATAATAAGAAAAGATACATTGTTGGATAATACTTCTGATCTAAGTATAGTAAAGACCTTGGCTGTTTCAGAGTTCTGCTTTAAAAAGAAAAGGAACCCTCAAACATAAGGATTTCCAAGCATAGGAATATTATCAGTGTGCCACTATATAGAAGTATTTTATACTGATGGAATAATTGAGTCTTAATTTAAGATAGGCACAACATTAGCCAATTTTAGCCATTTCCCTGTGGAAAGCTGCATTTTATTTTGCAGTTCCTATTCCTTCTGATCAAGTAATAGCTGAAGGCTTAGCTGCTCCAAGTAAAAAAAGATACAGTGTTTCCTCCAAGATTAAGACTCTTAGAGTAAAAATGAATGACACAACTGTGTTAAATGTAACACAGCAAGAGATAGTTACTGTTTTAGAGAAACTCAGTTTTCTCCTGTGCAGTCTGAAAGTGAAACTTTGAAGTGGACATTTGGAAAAAAATTATCTGTGGCCTGTAAAGGTTCTTTATCTCCAAAGAAAATATTTGCTCCAGTACATACGGCCATCTAAGTGGGCTGGAGGAATGTAAATATTTCTGGACAAGCGTATCAAGTATATTACTAGTGAAGTTACTGAACGCCTTTTGCCTTAAGTAACTACAAGTGCCCAAAGCACACATCAGCATCAACTAGGAGCTCATTAAAATGAAAAAGAGTTAGTTAAGGGGAATCAACACTTCAGTTGTGAATGTGGTGGACTTTTCAGATCACTTTTCATATTAATATATGTAGATTATATTAATGACTGAACTACAACGGGTGCTGAAAAAATCTCCAGCCTCTCTTGGCTGGCAGCAGCATTCTGAGGCTACTTCATTTTATTACAGCTGTAGAGCTATCTGAACCAGCAACTGCATGAAAGCTGAGGATCAAGAGTATGATTTTAGTGGATAACAGAGGAAATGCAATAAACACTTCCAGACACAAGCTTACAGCATTTCAGAAAAGGATAGACACAAAAAGTGAGATGATTAACAGCGAACCAATAACAAGGCACATTCCCCTTAAGGGAACTCAAACCAACTGAGTGTCAGATTACTTAAATGAACAAACAGTGAAGTTAATGAAAATAACTGGCCATGCAAGTTTACAAACAGTTCTATTTAGGAATCAGAGACAAAAAAAAAAAAAAAAAAATCTAAGTTAACGTGGTAAAAGATTTTTCCACAATTTCAGACACTGAAGTAACAGTTCTGCTAAGAGAAGTCACTTCTTCAACACATTCACAAGGTACCAAAAGACACTAAGCTCTTATCCTTAGGACAAGAAAACACAGTGCCAGATGTGACTATCCACAATATGCCATAAAGTTATTCCACAAAGAAGGAAGTACTAGGAAAGAGAACATTGCTTTGTACCTTTGTTGTCACCCTGTATGTGATATATGTCTCCATTGTGCACACATGTTTTTTGGGATCATCAACAGTAACAAAGAGGTCTCTAGTTTCCACATCCAAGTCATCATCCAGCTGCAGTCTGTTGAGAAGAGATGAGGAGGAGGCTGGGCTAGAAGTGTCCACGGGTGTGCCATTGGGTAGACTGAGATCCTGTATCGGAGAGAAAAAAAAAAAAAGGAAGTTAACAGATTCAAGGTAAAGCACAGTATTTTCAAAGGCACCACAGACAAGCTTCTCTGATATATTACAAGGGTTATTTGTTTCAGCATCTCCAAGGATCACCCTTTTCCAGGACACCTGGGCAACACTCGAAAGTCTTTGAGCATTAAGCTGAGGAGAAAGCACATTATCACTATATTTTCCTTAAGTACAGCACAACCTGCTTTCTATTCATAAGGAAGCAAAGTACTGCTGAACCAACAGTTCCTGGCGAGACTGAACCAACCTAGACTGAAAACAAAACAGCAAGGCAAATCAAGAGAGGTTTCAGGTGAAGCAGCAACAGTTCAGCTGTCTGCAATGCAGTCAGCTTTCACCTCTGCAGACTCCTACGGTGGAGAAAGGAGCACAACTTAAATCAGAGGCCTCCCATCCAGTCCATTAACTTCCACACGTGTTGGCAGCAGTTAGAGCCTAAACTGCCATCACTGCAGATCATACTCTCCTGCACAAGAGTCTAGGCACACCTCCCTGCGGGAGTCCTAAAGCAAATGAAAACACTACTTTCTCCTTGGAGAGGTCCTCACTCCTACTCTTCTAAGTCCAAAAGCGTCTTCCAGTGCCTAGAGAAGACAGAGGCTAAAAGATCCAGAACACGGCCATTTTAGGAAGAAAACCACAAAAGTTCAGGAAGTCTGCAATTCCTTGAAACTGGCTTGGCAGCAGACGAAAAAAGAAAAACAACAAAGCAAGTTTATAGCTAACTTGGTACATCCACACACCTTCAAATCTCACACTTCAACACAAACCAACTACTCTGTAACAGCAGTTTTTGCACTTGCATAGATATCACAGCAAATTAACATGTTTTTCTGGTTTTGTAGCAGAGGGAGCTGACAGTGTGTGACAAGTTGTACATAGAAAGTCCTAAGGATCCACGGCTCTTCTCTTCAGAGAAGACAAAAGTTTTCTTGTTTGCATCTTTTCAATAGTAGTACAAGGATAGATTTATCCAGAGAGTGATCTCCCTTGTTGCTAAACAGAGAAACATTTCTACAGTTAAGCATCACATTAACTAGAAGTGTTTTAGTTACACAATTACTTCTTAGACAAAACTTCACACAATTTTAAGTGGCTAGACAAAACGTATTATCTTAACAAAGCAATCACGTGTGGGTGAGACACTCCCTCTGTTCATCAGTGCTCCTTTAGCCAAAGGTACAGAATCACAGGCAAGAGCTTCGAGGTGAAATTACTTACAAAGGTCGGCCTTTGATAACGGCTAAAAACACTGCTAAATTCCTACCAGTCATTGTCACAAACGCATCATGGGACTACTGGGATTTCATAGAGAGCCATCTGTCTGTTGCAGTACTGCAGAACTGTAGCAGAATTGCTCTTCACCTTGAGGGCTGCCTTATGAAGTAGAGAAAATAATTGTTTACCCTAGACATTTTGGGAAAGGGGTGATCTAAACTACTGTCTACTAACAGAGAGGTTAGATACATTCTCTCAGTTAACGTACAGAAGCAGCTGCCAACAAATAGACGGTTTCAGCTTTAACTGGCAGGTGAGCAATACAGGAAGGCAGGCACTCAAATGCTCTCAAGAGGGCAAAAGAGCAGGAGGAGCAAGGCACAGTTTGCCAGCTCAGACATGAGGTAGACACCTCAAACTACACAAGCATGTGGCTCAGATTCAGCGTAGGAGGAACTCATACAACAGGAGGAAGCAATGGCACAATAACTCAGTAGATAAGAAGTTCTGTTGAAATTACACAAACAGAATAAGCAGTAGACAGGATAAGGTTAACTACAGGAGATGGCTTCAGAAAATCTGCAGTTCAGCTAGACAAGAGAATTTGGCTGAGCAGAGTAAAAAGCAAAGCAAACCCTGAGATACCACAGTAGCTGAAGACAAATTTGTTCCTGTTTCCAAAGGAAAAGACAGCTCATCACTGCCCATGTGCAATAAGCATTAACATACAAGTTATGCCAGAATTGCAGCCAGTCATATTCTAAGCTTCCAGTATGACAATTAACTTGCAGAAACAGCTTAAGCCTGGTTCCACAGGAGCTCTCAAAAGCTTGTAAGAAAACTCTTCCAAAAGAGAATTTAAAGAATATGGTGGAATCTGCTAAAAAATATGAGAATTTAGAGAAAGAACCAAAGATGGAGGCCAGTTGCATGAAATTAGCACTTTCCTCACCAATTCTCTTGGGATGTAACAATATCATGAGTATGTCTTGCACATTTTAAGCAGGACACAAGTCTGTGAAGGCTTGAATCTGCTTCATCGCCCTTCAGTGTGTTCTTGCAGCCAAGGGCCCTGTGGAATGTCTCGGGTGTTAAAGACGGTAATTGTTCCATCTTGGTGAAACACACCAGACCTACATCAAGTAAAGCTTGTGAACCAGCAGTGTTTCAGATCAGGAGAGCTGCTAGCTGTGCTGATGGGGAAAGGGGAAATTATATATTACTGCACTATACTGCCTCTTCTGCAGGATCCTCCTCTGGCAGAAACAGCTGGCATCATACTCTGCTACTTGGCTACTTTTCAGTAGATGAAAGCCAAGTTGGAAGCTAACTATTTCTCCTCCTGAACGGGTGGAACCTCCTAGCTAAGTGCACTAGAAACAATGCATATGGCTGCTAAGCCTTCGCTTAACAGTAGGCAGGATCAGGTTTTTTAAAGTCTTATGCTACTGCTAGAAAAAGGCAAGCTTTGAAGTATGACAGCAAGATACCTCAGGCGATAATCCTACCAGGAGAGCACCTCCCTCTCATGTTAATTGCACCACCTTTCTTCCATAAGACTTGAGGAATTTTTTTTTTTGGCTGTCTGGGAAACAAGACTGCATCATTTGCATTAGTCTGGTTCTACCACAGAAAGAAGAGTGTGTCCTGCAGAGCCTAGTGGGAGAGGCGATACGCAGCCACCTGTGTTTCTACCTGTTGGTATAACTATCATTCTCACAATAGTGGCTAGTATGAACAAGCTGGCAAGCTGTATCTGACTTCAGTGCCATTGGCTCATGCATCAGCTTCACCTTTAGTGCACCACGCAGCTGCCCATCCATGTTTTAAGTACCTCCCCGCATTATTAGAGACCAGCACAGCACATTACTAGAGTCCAAGTCACAGCAGGTACCTACTGCTTACAAAGCCTTCTGTCAAAATACCTGTACTCAGTCCGCCATAAAGCTGAGCAGTCCTACAGCAGAGAGAAGTGGAGGCTGCTTCTGGCTGGCCAGGCAAGGTGGCGTGGAGGACGTGTTTTGTCAAGATGTTCTTCACTTCTTAGCGAGGATCCATAAAGATTTTCCAAAGTTTCAAAGCTTTTTCTACAGTAAAGAGCAAATATCCTCAGTCTCTGTCCCCCACTGCCTCAGGACAGTCTCACAGCTTTGTCATCTGTTGAAGCAGGTCAGGTGAAGCAAGGCCTGGATCACAGCTTACAGTAGATAAGTGTGACATTCAGACTTTCGAGTTCATGAGCTATTGGTTCTTGTATACAAGTTGCAAAACAACCACAAGGGCAGGCTCCTCATGCATTCCTATGAAGTTCCTAGAATTCCTTAAGACACCTGAATTTATAGGTACAGAAGTTAAGACGATTTTAGCAGCACATGTTTGGTATCCTACAGTGCCAGGCAAGTAGGAACTAACTGTGTTGGAAATGCACCCTGACAACTATGTAGGTTGCTATCTGGTAAGGCTGCTTCACATTAGTTTGCTAACTCATGTTCTCTAAACACCTTGACTAGTCAGCCTGCCCAGAAACAGATATTAAATCTATCAAGAAGTTCACTTCATCCGAACACAAAATTCAACTCAATTTTTTTGAACTAGAAGTCTGCAAGTGAGATTCAAGACGAGTTGGGAAGTTTCCAGCTGCTGTCATCTTCTCCCAGGAGATTTTCCACAACTGCATTTACAGAGCAGTTTGGATCCACATAAAGTTGAACCCTCAGGAGCTTGGTGTTCAGTCTTCTGGATGGCAGCCTTCCCCCATGGAGCAGGACGCTAGAGAAAGCATCCAGGATTCAACCCTCGTGGGTCTAAATTTCCATAGGTATTATTTTATTGTGAAGACCATGGAGTCTTCTGCTGAATTACAAGCAAATAGTTAATACTACAGTTTCCATAAACTGAATGCTAGTTTTTACCTATCCTGCCTGAGCAAGTGTACAGCTAACCAGATAGCTTTGCTCTCAAAGCAGCAGTCCATGAGGAAGCAGAAGGCGTGGTTTGGCCAGGTCTTCCAAACTCACCTCTGGAAAGGGTTACACCAAACCCATGTGATGCTGTGTGCCCACTGCTCACATTCAACAAGTATTGTGTGACAGTAAGAGACATTTAGAAATGTTGCTGTTTAGAGGCAAGTGGTGCACTTAACCCTAAATACCCCTGCCTAACTTAGGGACTTAGGGACCAGGCCTATACTGCTCCTACAACTTCATTGCTTCGCTTCCAAAATTCAGAGTGCTGTAAGTTTTCTCCTTCTAATTCAAGGTGCTCCATTGCTTTTTGCCATTCATTTCACAGAGGCACAATGACAGACAGGGTCACGTTAAGAAGGCAAAAATTCCACACCATTATAGCTGGGTTTTGGAACACTTATCTCCATACCTTCAGTACATGACAGTAAGTCATAGGAGAATGGCAGCCAGTGAGTGGAAAACTGAAGTGATTTAGACACAAACATTGCCAAGGGCATTATAAAAGCTTACATGAACTTGGCTTTCACAGTCCTGTTCATAACATTCCTTGTCTCATGCCCTCAAGTTCTGAATGCAGGTGGTTTTCGTACAGGTCAGGTCCATTTAGAAAGAAAAAGCACTTCTGCATCCTCTAGCATACCTAGATTTGCTCATCTGTGCACAGTATTCTATTAGAAGACCGCACTAAGCATCTGTTCAGTGAAATTTCAGTCTATGCAAGACTATTATTCAATACCAGTTAGATAGAGAACAAGAGAACAAAATGCATTTACTTCCCATTTATGTATGCTCAGTTTCATTCTCTATCAGACAGCAGCAGCAGCTTTTGTTTATTAGAGGTTTTTGTTTCTTCACATGTCTGAGGCAGTACATGTCCAAGCCTCTTGTACTTGCTTTTGAGCAGTTAATTTAAGGCACCAAGGTAGGCATACAGAGTGCAGAGAAGCAAGAATGCTGTGGACACAGAAGGGATGGAAAGAACAAGGCAGTCATGCTCAACTAGGTTTTTAAAAAAATTAAAAATTCCCACAGTTAAATGCCAAAACCCCTATTCATTTTCAAGAAGAAAAACCATGTTCCTACACTGATTCACAAATAAGACGGTGCTAAGTTGCTGAAGGACTAAACTGTTGAAGAACTGAAGAACTGTGATAATCAATTTCTAGCCTAGACCTATCCTCCTGTAAAAGACTTGAGTGGTTACATGTCCCAGATCCTAATATCCTTCTCCAGGAATTGGAAGGGATGGTACAGTTTATGTGGGTGTACTCACAAGGAACAAGATGACGCTTTCCAAAGAGGTCAGTGGTTTCCATTATAATAATCATCCAAAATCAGACTGTAAGGTTGATGCCATTTTAAGAGCAATACAAAGAGTTAAGTACAAATCAGAAGGAATTCTTCTTGTTCTTACCTTAAAATGTGTCAGTAGAGGAGCAACACTACTGGCCTGCTGAGGATCCAAGACAAATTTTAACTTCTTAGATGTGAAGAGTATTATGAATCAACTCTGTGGGCTCTGCAGGGACAGGCAGAAAGCTCCCAGTTTAACAGGGCCCTGCCTGTCTAAAGTTTCAGCACTACAATGGATATTTTGCCCATCTAAGTAAAAATCCACTAGATAAAGACTAGATCAACTTCTCTCAGAATATTTTTAATAGACATCCAAGTACAACATGCTGCCAAGCCACAAATCTGGTGACTTTGCTCTGGTGTCCATCATTTGAACTACTATTTCTGCTTTGTAGGCTAGAGTTGCCAAGAGACACACTCCTAGCATCCCTGAAAAAAAAATCAGAATTTAAGATGCAACAGCTAATCATGACAGCCTGCAGTTTGGCACCACTCAAAGTCTGGGAGCATTCTTGCTTATACAGGTATCATACTTGGAATAGTGCTTCTTTGCATTTCAGCTGGACAGAGAAACAAACACTGAAACAAGCTTCATAGAGCTTGTGTCAACCACATGGTTGACACAAGCATTTTCCAAGCTTTCTCATGTAGGTCACAGGATTCTCACCTCATTTCTGAGGTTAACAGCCAAATTTCATAGGATGGATTATGTTTCTTTGTGAGTTGTCTTCCCATAAGTCATCACAGTTAAGCTAAACAGATCAAGAATGTGGGCACAGAAACATTCTGGCAAACATCATTTTCAGCACAAGCTATAACCTATCTCCAACCTCTGTTGCTAAAGTCTTTAGGGACTCAGCTTACAATACAGCTTAGTATCAGCATTCCTGTACACCAGGACAAAGGCAAGTGTCAAAAGAAAGTGTCAAGTGCCACATCAGACTATCTGTCCATACGGTTTGTCTGTAAGTCTGTCTTCTCACAGTCTGTAAGAAGCTGGCTTCTTTCCCTAGTCTGGAAGGAGAACTGTGCAAATACCATTCTAAACCTAAATACGGTTCAGGTCAGACTCTGAAAATCAGGAGTGTGAGTGGTATCTCATAGATGTTTTACAAGAGTTAAGATGAGACTTTCAGTATTAGTAATAAGACACGTTACTGTGCTGCTTTGTGCATGAAAGGCCAAATGCCTTTGGAGGACAGGCAGCTGGAAGATGAAACGGGTTATTATTCGCAGCAGACATTAATTAGGCAAAATGTAAAGGTGTAATACATGCTTTGAACTTATTAACTGCCATGAAGCTGACATGTATGCCCCAAAATCCTTTGGACAGGAAAGAAAGTGCAAGGAGTAACTGCAGGATTGCCATAGCTTCCTTACTGTGGTAAAAGTCAAGAGGCATTTTAACATATCCACAGGATGAGCTATTCCCTCGAAATAAGAAGTTCCAGGTACAAGGCTAGCTCTCACATCTGTTTTTAGAGCATTTGAGTCCTTGCAGAAGGCTGTATGTGTCCTCCTACACAAACTGCCAGGATGGCAACTGTTCAGCATGATTAGTTCAGTTGCGTTTAAGCTGCAGAAATTAGTACAGAAGTGCTTATGACCTAATGGAAAGCAAAAGAGTTTAAGATTTGGGCAGACTTGGATGCTCCTTTAAAAGAGCTAAAGGTTCTTTTGTCTTTCTGCAGTTCTCAGTAGTAGCCAACAGCTAATTCCAGTCTATCTTCAGAGCTCAAAGGCCTCCACAAATGGCAGAAGCTACATGTCCTTAGAAACATTCAGAAAAGAGCAGAATTTATGACCTCTAGCTCTGTTAAGTTCCATGTCTGTATACAAGAATTTTGTTCCAGTAATATTGTTTGTTATATGGATTCTGCAGCTGTGTGCACAAAAACACCACAAACCATTTCAACATGCTAAAGAGCACCTTGTCAACAAACAAGGCTAACAGGCCTCATGTTTTGTTTAAAGCTTCATTTTTAGAAGCTGAGCTTCTAATAGCAAAGCAGCAGCCAGGATTTCAGACTGTGAGTGGGAAAACTTGAATCCTGCATATGACTAGGAATCATTCCCAATCCAAGAAATAAGATTTATATCTAATTACAGATGGAACAGTTTATTAAGCTTGTCCAAATTAAACTGCGTTCTCCTAGAAATATACAGTTTCGTGATAAAGCTCTGCAGACATACCATGCAGAAGTTTGGATTTTTCTGTTCACTCCCTCAAAGTAGGTTTAGTTACATTTGTTATCTAGGTACTCACTGTCACCAAACTGTTAATTTGGCTTTTGAGAGCAAACAGTAATATGCTGGGGTTTTTAAACATGAACAGATGCAAAGGAGTGAGGAGAAACAGAGAAGAAATAAGAGGGAAAGAGATAAGAGGGCTGGAAAGCACTACAGTATCCTGGTGAATATTTCATCTAAACAAGAAAGAATATACATACACTATGATGTGGGTTCTCTCATGCTGTTTCAGATAAGTTGCATTAGCTTTTCTGACACAGACTAGTGAAGATTTCTTGAGAGCAAGTCAGATTGACAAGGTATCACTGTGCAAGTAATAGAGGCCAGAGGCAAAGATACTTGGAGGGGAGAATTCATGTTTACATCTCAGGCCCTTGAATAGCTGGATGGGTGTACTCTTGGAGAAGTTTTCACAATTAGATCATCCAGGTACAATTTAAGTGATATCCCTCTATCATGTTTGCTGATGTACAAGACATTTTCCAGCAGAAAGGCATTTGCTCTCAAAGTGATAAAATAAACAAAGTGCTTATCTGTTGGAAGAAAAAAAAAAACAAAACCCTAAACCAAAACCCACACAGCATGACTACTTCAGTTCCCGCTTTGAGCAGAAAAACTGAGGAAAAGCAGTCACACAGCATTTCCTCACAGTAAGAAAACTATCTATAGAGACTGATTGACTTGTGTACTGGTTTTTCACAGCCTGGTTTCTGCAGTGGGGGATCCACAGAGGTGGCTTCTGTGAGAAGCTGCTGGAAGTTTCCACAGTGTCCAACAGCACCAATCCCTGATGGCTCTGAAGATGGACATGTTGCTGGCTAAAACTAGAGAGCTTGTTAATGCCTCTCTGATAACATATTTAAGAAGAAAATCAAAACAAAGGGTCATAGTTTTTCTTCTAGTCAGAGAAGAGGAGGAGGTGAGAACATGTGAGGGAAACAACATGGAGACACCAAGGTCAGTGCAGAAGGAGGGGCAGGAGCTGCTCCAGGCACTGGAGCTGAGATTCCACTGCAGGCCGTGGCGAGGCCGTGGTGGAGCAGCTGTGCCCCTGCAGCCCATGCAGGTCCACAGGGGATGCAGAGATCCATGGGGAAGATGCCCACACTGGAGCANCATGCCCTGGCCTGCACTGTTGGTGGGAAGAAGGGGGGGCTGGGGTAAAAAGGTATTTAAAGAGCTTATTTTACTTCTCATTATCTTCCTCTGATTCTGTTAGTCATAATTTCACTTTGCAACTTAAGTTGAGCCTGTTTTGCCCTTGGAGTGTTTTCTCACAGTCCTTATCTCAACTCATGAACCCTTCACTAATTTTTCTTTCTCTCCACTGCGCAGCAGTGGCAGGGGAGGGTGAGTGAACGGCTGTCATGGGTGCCCAGCATTGGGTCGGTGTCAAACGACAACTACTTGAGATCTACAGACTATTCTATCCAGAGAAACATCTTTTAGTTAATGGTTCAGGCTCATCACAGCCATAAAGGTATATAAAAGTTACACACATAGCTTCAAGTGAAGCATACTGATCCAGGAGTAGGCTAGTCATCACACTGGAAGTCAGCATACAAACTGTGAAGAGGTCAAGATGATCACTTGCAATAAATGGTATTGATTAAAAATGTCCACAGATTTTCTGGGCAACAATCCAAAACCCAGAACTTCATCTTGTCAGTATTCAGAATTTTCACTCAATTTGCCTTATACTAGCACCTAAAAAGCTAAAGCAAAGTTGACAGTGCCACCCAGAAAATCATGGGTTTCTATCATGCGGGTAATCTACCACTTACCATTCCCAGATGCCAGTGCTTTCACCACAGAGTTAGCTGAAAGTGCCTGCTGCTAACATTATCTGCACCAGTGATGGGGAGGAGCCATCCCTGCCCCTGAGCAACATCTGCCTGCAACGCATTCCTTTTCAAGGTACACATAAAATCATTCAAGCCTACTGAAAAAGTGAGGCAAACTATACAGAGAAACTTTAAGGTAGGGGAGCTTTTTCAGACTTAAATTCAGTGTGAAGTCAAAGCAGAGATTGATAATCATGACGAAAGCATGTCTTTCAGTGCTGTAAGCTTCCCAACAGTAATAACACTATAGACCACTGCACTAGTAATACTATGGATCACTCCAAGACAGGAAGCAAGGTTATCACTCTCAGAGTAGGGCCTGCTCTCCTTAATTTGAGGCATGATCTAGAAGCAAGTTTACATTTTACATTCTCCACATTTTCCTGCAAATCAGAGTACTACATATTTTTGCAATGTCTTTGCTCCCACACATTTATGTAATAGTTGTATAATACTTGTCTTCAAGTAAGATACCTGAAACAACAAAGCAGAAACCCATCTTTAAGGGTTACACACACCACCATTTTCACTCCCAAAGTAGCATCTCACCTACTGCGTATCACTTCACGGAAGTGACAGTGTAGAAGCTCTGAATCTGGCTCTAAGACAATAATGCTCTCTAACAGGATTTATGCTTTCACTCTGATCACAGCTCTTGGCTAAACTCTTTCCTTGCCTGTTGTATGAACTTTGGATTATTGTCTCAATTTTCAGAATTATTTCAGCTAGTCCCACTAACCAGTACCACCTAAGTGCTTACTCCAATAGATACCTCTTCATTTTAGTGAAATATCTGGTGGAGAATCAGCATTTTGGTATTGTAACATCACCTACAGATGAAGGTGACATCTCTTTCCACCCCTTGACCCACCCAATTTATGAAGTAGAATTTGTCCCATAAATTCATCTGTCAAAACACAGAATCACAGAACAGATAAGGTTGGAAGGGTGACATTGGATCATCTGACCCAACTTCCCTGCTCAAGTATAATTAACCTAGAGCATGTTGCACATGGCATCCAGACAGTTCTTGAACATCTCTAGTGAGTGAGACTCCACAAGCTATAGCAGCCTGTTCAACGTTCCATCTCTTGCACAGTAAAGTTCTTCCTCATATTCACTTGGAACTTCTTGTGCATCTGTCTGCTCACTGGTCTTTGTCCTTGCTTGGCATCACTGGGAGGAGCCTGGTCCATCCCCTTGACACGCTCCCTTCAGATACTCAAGCATTGATCAGATCCTCTCACCTGTCTCTTCTCAACACTGAAAAGCCTCAGGTCCATGAGCCTTTCCTCACTAAGAGAGATGCTCCATTCCCTTAATCCTCTTTGTTGCCCTCCACTGGACCTGCTCCAGAGCTCCATGTCTTTCTTGTACTGAAGAGCCCAGAAATGGACACAGCATTCCAGGTGAGGCCTCACCAGGGCTGAGTAGAGAGCAGAGATCACCTCCCTCAACCTGCTGGCACTGCTCTCCATCATGCAGCCCAGGATGTCACTGGCCTTCTTGGCCCCCAGGACACACTGCAGGCTCATGGACAGATCGTTGTCCACCAGGACCCCCAGGTCCCTCTGGGCAGAGCTGCTTCCCAGCAGGTCACCCCCAGCCTGTGCTGGTGCCTGGGGTTGTTCTTCCCCAGGTGCAGAACCCTGCATTTGCCTTTGCTGAATGTCAGGAGGTTGCTCTCTGCCCATCTCTCCAGCCTGTTGAGGTCCTTCTGAAGGGCTGCACAGCCCTCTGGGGTATCAGCCACTGCTCCCAGCTTTGTGCTGTCAGTGAAATTGCTGAGGAGGCCTCTGCCCCTTCATCCAAGTTATTGATGGGTAAGTTAAACAAGATTGGGTTCACTATTGAACCTTGGGGGACACCACTAGTGACAGGCCTACAACTGGAGCCTGTGCCACTGATTATGACCCTGGGATCTGCCATTCAGCCAGTTCTCAATCCACCTTCCTGTCTTCCCATTCAGTCCACTCTTCCTGAGTTTGCCTGTGAGGACATTTTAAGAGATAGTGCTGGAAGCCTTGCTGAAGACAACATCCACTGCTCTCCCCTCATCCATCGAACAGGTAGCTGTTTCTTCACAGCAGGCAATTAGGTATGTCAAGTATGATTTACCTTTAGTGAATCTATGCTGACTACTTCTGATCACCTTCTCATCCTCTCTTTGGATAAAGATGGCTACCAGAATTCATCATTCCATCACCCTTCCAGAGACTGAGGAGAGGCTCAGTAGCCAGCAGTTCCCTCTGGGTCTCCCTTCTTACCCTTTTTGAAGGCCATTTAAGCTGGACTGGAACTGGAAATTAACTCATTATAATAATTGCAGCTTACTAGATTTTTTTTTTTCCATCTTCAACTGATAATTGCAATAGTGCTAGTAGCTACCTTCCTAAAAGTTACTGCCCTTAGTAACTGGAAAGAGACAGTCCCCCTTGTTTTTCAATAATTCACCAGGAGTAACTCAACATAGATTTTATTTCACAGTCGTAGATGCCATGGCAGAGTTCAGATCTTCTTTCACCATTACATCCTAGTGATGCAAGCAGTTTTCTCCAGCCACAAGAACTTGGAAATGTCAGCTGCACTGGCACCCAGGCTCAGGCAACCAACTCAACAGCTTAAAGAGTTAGTATAACTCAGCATTTAAGATCTTGCTCATGGTCAGCAGAGAACAAGCCTCAGCAAAGCTACTTCTGAGAAATACACAAGATAAAATGCCATTTTTAATTGCTTTATTTAAAGTCTTCTCTAGACTGAAAGCACATGCAAGTTACAATCTCAAATATGCATTTCAGGTGTGGCAAGTAGATTTTCTTGCAGTGGCACTAAGCCGACTGCACCAAAAGGGCTGCCTGCCTTGTCTCCTGACCTACTTTACAGAGACCAGTCTCTCAACTCAGAGCAGGAGCAGACTGGCTCATGTGACAGTCAGACCATCTGTTTAAGATACCACAAGAGTATACCACAATGCTAGGAGACACCTGCACAGATTAATGTGGAGGACAACAGTTTGCACATTAATCTAGGAACTGAGGTCTCCCAGACAAGTGTGTCAATAGCAAACCTTTGTGCTTTTATTCTCTGCCCCTCCCACCATTAATTACAGGGACATGCTGCCTGAGGCGCTGATAGCAGGAGCAGGTCCCCATACAATTGTAATAAGAGAACTTTGTCATCAAAGTGGTTCGCCCTTTCTATCCATGAATGAGCTCAGAAAGCATTCAGCTATTTGGGTAAGTTTAAGGCACCCCAGCACATGCAGCCCTGAGGATTCCTTCTGACCATCAAGCATAACTTTTTCCACCATAGCTGACAAGTCATTCCAAAGACTCATCCTTCTGAAACCCATCTGAAGAACCAAGTTCCTCTATGTATGCTCTGAATATCTGTTTTCAATACTCTGTCTCATTATGTATGAGGTAATCCTGTTGAAAAGATTATGAAAGCTGTGCAACACTGAATTCAACCTCAAAATATACACCCCTCCCTCCTGTAAGTTGAAGTAAGAACCACAAAGTAATAATACTGTTATACAGTAGAGGCTAAGTTTAGCCTTACAAGAAGAGATTGAAAAAGTAATGGCACTAAGATAGTTATGCTGATGCAAATTTTGTTTCAACTTGCTAGCTAGCCTTCATCTTGATCAAAAAAAGACGTGAATTGCCAATTCAAGAAACTCACTGTCGCTATGTTTCATAGAGACCAGTGAGTTTTACAACAGTACTAGCACATCTATGGTGTAAGATTTCTTCCCCATTTCTACAAGTGAAAGCAAACGTAAGAGCAGCAGTGTGCTGTTATAGTTTGCTATACACCATCAAACCTCAGAGTGGCTACAAGGAAAAAAGAAGACAAGCACATCTTCAGTAGGACACTGTGGTATTAATCTATCCAAGTGGTATTACACTTGGTTTGAGAGATGAAATAGCTACAGAAAGCAGCTCTAGTTACCAATTTAATGAAAGACAGGAAACTGGATTCAGACAGCAGCTCGACTATGGATAGAATGAAGATGACATGCTGAAGGCCATGCTAGGTTTAAGTAAGATATTTTAATAAGAAGACTAGAAAAGAGCTGCCTGACACTCACACACAGAGTGCAACAGGAGAAGAGACAGCAGTTTCTATAAACAAGATGACAACCAAGCCCAGCCTTTGAGAGCTGATGGCCTACTTAGGAAGCATGTGGCAGACAACTGCCTGAATCTAGAAGCTTTCTGGCTTAAGAAACATGGTTCTCTCCTGTCTTCAGAAAGGATACAGGGAACTACAGGACAGTCAACTTCACCTCAGTCCCCGGAAAAGGGTCAGGCAAATACTAGAAATCACTTTAAACACACAAAGCACATGATGATGAGAAGTCAGCAAGGACTAAAGGTAACTACATGCTTAACCAACTCAAGGCCTACCTGCTATGAATATACCACTGGGCTGGTGTGCAGGAAAAGAGCTTTAACATGGTTAAGTTCAACTTTAAGAGGACTTTAAAAAAAATCTCTCATAACACAATCCAAAACAATCTGATGAGGCACAAGGTAGACAGATATACAGCAAAGTGGGCTGAAAACTGGCTGAACTGCTGGGCTCAAAGCATTATGATCCCACAAATTCCAAATGGTGTATAGCAGCAGAGAGTATTAGGGTCACTACTGTTTTAACACCTTCATTAAGGACCTGAATGATGGAACAGGGTACATCTCCAGCAAATGTACTGACAGAACACAACAGTATAGAATGCTTGATCAGATGTTTGCACTGTCCTTCAGGAAGATCTCAAAAGACTGAAGAAATGGGTTGTGGGATACCTCAAAAAATTTAGTATGAGGAAATGCGAAAAACTGCTCCTGCCAGGAGCAGCCCCATGCAGCAGTGTGTGCAGGAGGCTGATTGATTGAAAAGCAGTTTGGCACAGGGAATGAAAAAAATAGAAAAAAACAACCACAAACATTGATGGAAAAGCTGACCAAGAGCCAACAACATGCCTCAAGGCAAAGAAGACAAACAGCCTGGAGATAATAATGTTCAGGGAATCTTATCAATACAGATAAATATTTGATGGAAGAGAGTACAGAATGAAGTGACAGAGTCTTTTTAGTGAAAATTGAAATACTGGAAGTTTCACTTAAACATGAGAAAGATATTTTACTTTGTGGGTGACTGGATGCAGGAACAGGACACCCAGACAGCTGTTCAAAAAAACAACTTCCCAGCATCCTGGGCAGTCTGGTCTATCTGAGCAAAGTGGTTGGATAAGACAATATGCAGAAGAGACTTCTAGCCTCAACTTCCTTTTGACTGTCATTTTTGCAACCTGCAGATAGCAACAGAGATCAATCCATCTATACAGACATTGTTTCCCAAGTTCATCAACTTCAGTCTGACTTTCTAGAGTCTTCAGTCTCTCCCACAACTGAGAATTTACCTCCAGCTTCCTTTAAGAACAATACATGGTGCTGGTCTAAGTTCTCATCTAGTCAGAGAAGGAAGAAATTTGTAGAAGCTCAGGAAGATCTATTTTAAGTTTTCAGATTATACTGCAAACTGGTTTCATCTGTGGGTGGAAAAAGTTAAGAGCAATAATTATAAAATATCAGCCAAGGAGGCTGGAAGTAGAGCTTCAGAATCTCAGTATATTTTTTGGAGTTGGAAAGGTGCCAGGCTCCCTGTCAGAGTAAGTGCTATGTAACAGCACTCCAGCAAATACCAAGTATTTATATTTGATCAGGTGATAATAAGAAGTCTAGGAATCCACCAGGGTGGTAACTTGGAAGCAGAGGAACATGCATACTATAGTTTTCAGTTAGTAACCAGAAGTTTGCAGTCGGAGTTTTAAAGTCCATCTCCGTGAACTAGCAAATTGAAGGTATGCATTCACTGCAAGCCTGGTATTCCACATCAGCTCTGGTATCTGCTTGATAAACAGCCTCTAAAACAGCCTTGAAGCCTCCATAGCTGTATAGAGTTAACAGAGGCAAACAAGGAATGCAGAGTTTCCAAGAAGAAAAGCTGAGAAAGTTATAGGTAGCTGGCCACAAGTACAGTAACAGCAGTCAGAAATGTCTGAAAAAGGACAAGCAGGTCTGAGTCCTCAGATAGGTGGGATATGAAAGCTTTTGCAGTCCTCGGCAAGAAACCAGTGATGTGAATCAGGACTCTTATCAGATAGCTGTCAGTCTCAAGGCAGACCACGGCAAGAATAGCCAACATCACCATGGCTAGGAAAATACTCTTAGATGATACAAGTCTAGAGGGACCACAGCTAGATGACAGTGGAAATAAGCTACACAGAACACTTCTTTCTAACTCTGTACATCCTGGTATATCCAAATCTTAGCAGCAGCCTACTAAATCTGCACAGCCTCAGAGGGGCTGAATCCAAGTCTTCACACAGCAAAATATCATCTACTTCTCACCTCTGCTCTAAACTCAGTAGCCTATTAACACTGCATTTTCTCCTCATTGTCAAAGCATTTGTCCTAGTGCACAGAGCAGATTTTTTTTTATTGAAAGTGACAAACTTGTGCACTGGAGTTAAGCAGTCATGTGCAAGCAGAACTTCCTTCTTTTTTAAAAAGTAAAAGGCAGAGAGAAATCCAGACACTTCCCCATTTGTTTTGCCCTCCTCAGCAGTGATCTGCTCTGAAAACGAGGTCTCATTTAGCTTGTATATGTTTCAAAAGCTAAACCAGCAAGGCCTCAGTTTTACAACTAACTCTACAACTAACCCTGCCATGCAACTTGAGGAATTGTTTTCTTCTGCGTGTTTCTTCTCCCACCCGATGTTAAAAAAACCTCCAACTATATAAAAGGAAAATATCTCTAAACACAACAAACCTGGTAGCACTCAGGTTCAGCTTTAGCCGTCTTCTTATCTGAATGCTAGCAAGGGTGAAGGAGAATAAACTCAAAGACACTCATGGTGGTCAGGCATCAAGACAATGTTTCACACAATTAGACTTCAGGGGAACAGAAAGATCTTCATAGAAACACACGGCCAATATACAAACGCTTTAGAAGCAAGAATCTACAATTTAAGTGTTTCATGTTTCCTGCACCATGACTGTGAAAGCCAAGTATTTTGCTAAGATGTCCTTTTCATGCTAGAAGTAAGATGCTGCCAAAGATCAAGGTGTCCTGGTTCCTAAAACTATTGTCCACCACAAGTCAAGATGAAGACACTACTTCAGATAATGACAGTTCTGCAGCCTTCTTCCTAAGACTGAGAAAACTTGAGACTAGTCAACTCAAGACTAAGTCTACTTAGATGGCCTCAGTAAACAGCACCAAAGATTTTCCTCCCTTTCCAATGACCTACTGCTCTAGTACCAATAGCCATTTGAACAGAAAGCTAAGGCTTATGAGACTTTAAAGTTACACAGGATCTAAAGTACTATATTGTTCCCATATGTGAATCAAAATCCAAAAGGAGACACACAGGCAGGTGGTCCTGTCCCCCAGGTTTCTCTGACTCAGGATAAAGTGGTGCTCTTACTCAATTAAAAAAAAAATAAAAATCATGCTTTAAAGAATACCAAGCAGTGATGGCAGAGGCTCAGCCATTTCTATGCTATACATTAGTGGCAATAAAAATTGAAGCCCTTTATGGGCAGAAAGCCTCCCTTTACTGCTGAACTCTCTCCATTCAGAGCACTTCAGTCTTAGGTACTTGTAGCTTGCAGCAGATTTTAGGAAGTATTTGCTCAGAGAAAACATG
This sequence comes from Pycnonotus jocosus, assembly GCA_013400435.1. NCBI lineage: Eukaryota > Metazoa > Chordata > Aves > Passeriformes > Pycnonotidae > Pycnonotus > Pycnonotus jocosus. The sequence continues at coordinate 214,806 of VWYP01021715.1, forward strand.
AGGAACCCAGATAAAGCAAATTATCCACTTCATGGTGATGGGCTAGCTACTGTCACTAGCCCTCTTCTCAAAGGGCTATCCTGGTATAGGTCTGGATATGGACAGTTGTCCATAAAAGAATCTGACTCAAAGACACTTTGAAGCAGAAGATTTGGACCAAAATTTCTGCAGTACCAATATCCACCAGACTCTCCCAAAAGGCCAGAGAGAAGATTAGAATAGCTCCTACTCAAGAACCAATAAATAACAAATGCAGTGCTTTAAGCCTAAGTCAGACTTGAATGCTCACCTCCCTTTGTTACTCAGCTATTGAAGTTACTCAGCACCATTAGTTGATTAGTGAGCCAGTCTCTCAAAAGATCAATAATCCACCAGGAGAGATTAAGATTTTTAAGATTAACCCTGGAAGTGTTCAAGGGCAGGCTGGATGGAGCTCTGAACAACCTGGTCTAGTGAGCGGTGTCCTTGTCCACAGCATGAAGGCTGAACAAGATCATCTTTGAGCTCCCTTCCAACCCAAACCATTCCATGATTTGAGACTGAGACATACAAACCACCCAAAAAGTGGTTTTACCTGTTTACTTCCACTTACCATACTCCCTCTGTAGACTACTCAATACACAGTGCAAGCATTGCCTTAAAGCTAGGAAAACCTGTTTATTTAATATTGTTTCTGAGGTGGGAAAGAAGTCAGCACTTTTTTTTTCTTGCCGGTGTATGAAATACTAAGCTGAAGAAGTGACATCTATTACACAGCAGGGCTGTTGATCTCCTTCCATGAAGAGGATAAGACAAGGCTTTTTCTGCTAATTCAGCTAGGAGAAAAAAAAAATCTCTTCCTACTGGATATCCTTTTATTCTGTAAGGATCATAGCCTAGTGCCATTTCCAGGTCAAGCACAGAACTGCTCTCAAGTCTAAACATCACTACAGCCACTTTTGCTCTGCCTTTTTAGAGTACTTCTATGCTGCCAAGTGCCTAGAACAGAATAGTACTACATACAGAGTAAAGGAAGGTGGATTTCATTTCTATTGCTGATGGAAAAACTGGGCAAAAACTTTCATACTTACGAGAAGTTAGCTGACCACAGCCTGTAGCTAGAGTTATTTTTGCTCCCAGGTTATCAGGAATACTGATACACTTCTCAAAACCTCAAAGCAGTAAAGCAGAGAGAAGCTTGCTTGCACTCCAAAAGCAAAGAAGTTCTCTAATACAACTGAAGAAAGATATTATAGGGTGTGATATACTCCTCAGAACACTGCTTCTCACCAGCTATACAGCAGAGTGCATGGACCGTGCTAACAGCTGCAACTCCTCAGCTGCAAGATTTCTGAAGGCAGCTGACAATTTCTATTCCTACAGATTTGGCAGACAACAACCTAGTTACATGATTAAGCCATCTATCACAGACAAAAATCTCCACAATTCCTACCTCTGCCTTAGTCACATACTCTTTTCTCAGCAGGTCATCAACTGACTAATTTGTTAGATGAAGGCCTAAGTTCCTGAAGAGATGGTAAGCCTTGCTTCCCACTAGAGCAACAGTGGGCAAATGTTCAAGAAGAGGATTCCTTACATGGGCAGGAAGAAGTGCTGAATACCTACATCACAGCTGCACACAGCAGATGGTGAAATATGGAAGGGGCCAAGCTACCTTGACTCATTCTCCCGTAGCATGGAAGTGTATTGGGCTAGATACTGCTGACAGCCTCAAGGCTTTTGGAGCCTAGGGGATCCATCCTACACAGAAGCAGCTCCATATTCCCTAGTACAAGAGCCATAGAAGAAGCACTTCTTGCCACCAGCAACTCAGCAACACCTTGTATGCACAAACCAGCTGTGCCAGAACTGCTTTTGAGTCCACATCATCCCTTGCAGTTCTTGCTCCCAGGAAATCCTACCTTAAAAATTTCAGGAAGGCTTGTCTCTAGAGATGTCAAGTCCTTGCAAGCGTAGCTAACCTATCAGCAGCGCTGTACTGCCACTACAGAATTATCACCACAGGGAAGGCACTTCACAGAGTTCGCTAGTGTCCTGTGAACATATGCCAGAGCTAGCGAAGAGAAAACAGACATAGATACTCCTGCAAAGCACCCTTTCTGTATCGTGCTGGGAAGAAGTGAGCACGAGTTCAGCATGGAAAGGACAATCATAGACAAACTGATGATAAGGAAACAATGCCAGCCAGCTCCAAGCCTTCCCCGTGAGGGCGACAGGAAGGAGACAGCAAAGGAGCTGCAGCAACGCCTGAGACATTTACACCTATCTGTAGACGGTATGAGCCACGGGCAGACACAGTAAATAAAACACTGCCTCTTGCAACTCTCCTATGACGGCGCGACCACGAGTGTCCCAGCCGCTCCCTCGCAGCAAGGGACACGATGCCTTCTCCCCCTGGAGCCGCTCTGGGCTCTTGCAATGGATGTCAGCAGCGCCCAGGGCTTCATATCCCCACAGGGAGACGAAGCTGGGAAAAAGGATGTGTCAGGGAAACACACAGAGTCCTTTTCCCCGCTCCCCTTCAACGCCAGAGGTTCCCTCAAATGCCGCGCTCCCTTTCCCCGGGTCATACCTTGTCGGCTATGCTGCGGGGCAGGAGAAGGTCGGGGCTGGGGGTGAGCGCCGGCCCCATCTCCTCGCTGCTGGACGTGGCCAGGGGATGCGGCATCTCCCGCAGCGACTTGGGCCCGGAGGACGGGAGGGGTTTAGGGGCGCTCGCCGCGCCGCCCGACATCGCGCCGGGGCCGGGCAGCGACCGAGGCAAGGAGGGAGAGGGCGGAGGCCGCGCCGCCTCGGCGAGAAGGTGCGGGGCCGCGGCCAGAGCCCGCCC
>VWYP01021716.1:13041-25764 GCA_013400435.1 Pycnonotus jocosus
GTTCAGAAATTCAAAACAAGTTTATGTATCTTCCTTGCACACCAGACAGAACAGGATGATCAGATAATTTCTGGTCAGATTTAAACTTTTTTTTTTTTCATATTGCCATAAAAATATCTGCTTGGTTTCATGGTTATTATTATCGTCATCATCATCATCACCATCATCATCATTCTGTCCTCTATTTTCCTTTGTAATTCATTACGAACATAATGTGCTGATTTAACTTTTAGTAACATCACAGAATTAGTACACAAAATTTCCCATATCTACTTTAAGAACTGATGCAATAATTTCCTCTACTTTAATGGCCATTTTAATTTTCAGAACAGCTTTTCTGTTTCTGTTTTTAAGTAAGAGGAGGATGTGGACTGCTTTGGTATTCTACCACCAATAAATTCACCAAATAATTCACAAATAGCAACTGGACACTTTCTTTTAAAAACAAATGTAAAAGAGTTTAGAAAATACTGTTGTTATTGACTGCTGCAACCTTAAAATAGCTAAATTTTCTCTCCTTACTGTGTTGGTCAAAACATGATTGACTGTAAAAGGTTTCCAGTAAATGAGATGAACCTGACTACTAAGCAAGGTGTCAGAATTCTTGTAATACTAAATATTGCATCATCTTCAAATAACTTAATTTCTGATTAGACAATGGTTTTCTATTTTATTACAAAGTAAAATGATGTCAAAATGAATACTCAACAATATATTACTCCTTTTTTTGCTTTTTTTTCTTAATTACTGAATTGTTCCCTATGAAAATAGATTATGATGGTGTTTATAATTTAGTAGCTGTCTGTCAAATCATCATTTTTACCTCTGAAGGACTGTGCTTGTGGAGTTCTGATGACAAAAACAAGCATTTAAATGCTTTCCAAATCTGTGACTCACTATTCAAGGTCCACAGCTTGAACAGTGTTTTTAATCAACAATTTATTAGAGCCCACAATGCACAGTGAAAAAAAAAAAAAAAAAAACAGGAAAACAAAAACAAAAACAAACAAACAAACACCCAACAAAACAAAAACCCAAACTAAAAAGCCCAAACCACAAAATGAACAAACAAAAAAGCCCACAGAACAACAAAAAAAACCAGATAAGCTTAAAGTATTAAGACACTTTTGAATTTATTATCAGCTAATTTATCAATTTTCTTTACAAATCTAAATCCAAGGAAATCGTGCCATGAAAGCTCAGGTCGCAACTGCTTGTTCTAGTGAAAAGTGTTTCTATCCAAAGCATATTTTATTGGTTTTGATGCAGTATGCAAGGACTTTGAACAGATTTAAGCATACATAGTGAGGTTAATTTGCTTGGATTTAGACATCTTTATCACAACTCGTCTTATCAGTAAAGGGAAGTACTTTGAGAGACCCCGTTGATTCATGTTCCTAAAGTACTTGCTTTTTCTAGAATGGAAGGGATTTATCCCAATGAGTTTAGTCATTACAAGGACAAGACATTAAATTCTCACTCTTAGTGAGAGTGTTACACAGTGCTCATAGTGTTACATAGCTCTCATAGTGTTACATTTCAAAACCAGAAAAAAAATTATGTTATATGCCTTGAATTTTATATCATTGACTCCTACTATCAGCCCCTTCTCTGATCTCTGTAAGGAATTTCTGTCTGAAATCCTGCATCTCTGAGTATCTGCAGCCCTTACCTGTATATGTTGATTTGACAATATTGTGCTATAAAATGCCATTTTCCAGATGTCCCTTTTGAAGTTAGTTTTTCATAAAGTTGCTCAGAATGTAGCAATTCAAATATGACTCTATTAGTTCAACAGAAAAATTAGATTTTTCACTTAATGATGCTGTACTTCTTTCTTAAAAGATACACAATGATGTGTCATATTTGAAACTGAATAGTGGCCATTTGCACTTAGTGTGACATTTCTAATAGCCCTTGTGTGGAATGAAGAATTTTAACATCAGGAGACAGCACCTGTTAACAGGGTAATTTCCCTTTCAACAATAATACTGTTTGTCATAGCCTGTGGCCATTGGTTTTTAGTTGTGGTGAGTAAGATGGAGGAAATGTTGCTAGGATTTAACAAATGGGTGTCTTAATGGAGCTATCAGGGATGAATAGTTGTTCCCATTATATTTGTTTAAAATAAAAGATACAACCCATTCAAATTATTGACCCTTGCCTCCCATTTTCATTTGGAAAAGAATTATGTCAACTGAAGGGTAGGTTTTTTTGGTTTGGGGGTTTTTTGATATATAATTTGGTACACTTTAGTTTGAGATGTTTACAGGACTTGAATTTCTTCTGTCTCAGAACCCTTCTTGCCAGTTCTTGCTTAGAAGCAAATCTCTTTCTACAGTCCTGCAATCTCAAGTATTCTCAAGATTTGTCTCATTGGATTCTGAAGTATCCATTTTCAATCACAGATTCTCGGAGTTCTGTGAAACCTAGTGAGGCAGACCAAAGAGACTTGTCATTGCTTTTTGGCCAATAATTTGTCTGTGTGCAAGAAATCAATTGCTGATACCTGTCACTGTCCATCATGAGTGTCAGCTCTGTATGACTGTTCTTCTAGCAAGTCTGAATGTGACAATCTGAAGACTCCAAGCCCAACCTCTCTCTCCCTTTTATGTGATGCAATTTTTTATATATATATATGTACATATTTGGGATATTTGAAATATGAGAATGGAAAATGAGGTAACTTTTGCCATTTTTTCAAATTTCATTTCTGCATGATTCATTGGTCTTAAAATTTAGTGGGATTTATGTTTGCTTAGTTTCTTTGACTATGCCAAGCAAGCTTTTATGAACTTCATTCTAAATATTTGAACTTGAAATATTTGACTTTCCTTTTAAATGTAAAGTGTTCATTTGCCCTGCTTACTAGAACTGTGGCAGCCTGTGTAAATGACAACTGCTTAATGATTCTTCAGTTTTGCTGAACAAAACAAGAAATATTTTTTGTATGTTTTGGGGGCAGTTTTGTGATTAAAAATATTATTTTTAAAAAATCAGTTTATATATTTTAAGTGACTCAAGTTCTTCTTGAACTCACTGTGGAATTTTCAGTAATAGGAAGGAAGGTAGATGCTTCACATTTTAGGTTTGAGTGCCATGGGGGCAGTGACATGGCAGTTTTGCAAAACACAAGTTTATTTATATGCACGATACTGAAGTGGTTTATTAGAGCCTATTCTGCAATAACTATTTTTAATTTGCAATAATTCCATTAGCAACAAGGTATTTCTAATGTCATACACAGTATAACCTGAGTGGAACAGAAATGCCTTTCTGCTTCCAGATATTTAATTTCACATCTAATCCAAAAACATTCATCCATCATTGTGACATTAAATCCAGATCACCTGTTTTTGATAGCTGAAGTCATGCTGTCCCCTCTCCTTGTAATCTTTTAGAGTGCCTGATATTTACATCCTACTTATGAAACTTGGATAAAGGTTGAGGGAAGGAGGGAACAGGACGCAGCATAGGAAATGTGAATAACATCTCAGCAGCTGACAGCTTAGAAAAAAAACAGTTCATCCTTATCTCCTATCTCTTCTCCTGATAGAGATACCGAGTCAATAATAGCAGTACCAAGGGTTATAGTGGCATAGCTATTTATACTTATATATGTGCACAGAAATATATATCTATGTTTCTGTGCAGTGCCTGTATTCTCTACTCCCAGAATTAACTTCTTTTAAGATGTGACTTTCAAGAGGAGAAAAAGAGATGAGATCTCCTAGGAACAGATTATTTTTGGACTTCAGCAACTGAGCAAATTGAGGAGGTTAAATTCTCTGTACATGTTGGCCTCTCAAACCAGAGAAAAACTATTTATTTTTGGGAGTTGCTGCAGGACTGACTTCCTGTGGTGTGGAGTGGAGTTATAAATCTCATTTAGAGGGCTGCTGTGTCAAGCCCTTTATAGCCTGCCACAGAAGCTGCTGTCATGCAGTTCGTGCTGATGGCCGTGTCCCTTGATGTCACCTGGTCAAGGTGGTCACACTCGAGAGGTTACAAGGTCCAAGGCAAACCAGAAGCACTGTGGTCCATCTTCTTCCCATCATTCCTCTCCTGTTCATCTTATGTTCCATTCCCCTTCCCAAAAGGAGACATCTGTCCTCTGTTCATGACATCATTGATATTACTGGGCCAGGCATTCTTCTTGATTATTCTGTGGGATTAATGTGGTTCCATCAGACATATCTCCTGTTGTTTAGAGAGGTTATTCTGTTGGCACTAGGCACCATTCCCACATTCCGTGCAGGATTATTTTATATTACAAAAAATGAAATACATCTTTCTTGCTTTCTCCATACAGATTTTACTACTTGTACAGCTTCTTCTGTACCTAGTTTAGAGAATGTCTCAATCTATGTAGATTAAGACATCAGTCTAAATTAAGAGGGCCACAGAGATTTCTGCTGGTGGAGGATCTATGCAGGAAAAAAAAAAATAGTGGCTTGACTTTATTTTAAGTTGGAAAATGTGAATAATAATAATCAAAGAGATTAATTTATTAAAATGTTTATTTTGTTTAAAGAAGAAAAAAAAAGATTGTTTCACCATATAAAGCCTTAATTCTGTATCATTTGCCTGTGAAGATAGCAGGCAACAAATACAGTTGTAGAATTAACCATTGGTCCCAGGATGATTGCTTCTTCTGTAGAATAACAGGGATAATTCAAGACAGAAAGCAGCTGAATAGTGTTACATTTCACTTGAAGTTATTGGTGCTTTTTCTACTCAGAATACTAATATTTTGCTACTTCTTCTAGTTTTATAATATATCTGAGTTGATTCTCTCTAAATGGTGAATTTAAATAGAATCAGCTATGATTTTCTCCACTCCAGCAAAATGAATCCTTGGAATGTTTCTTCCTACATGGTGTTCCTCTTCAATATTTAGTCCATATATTTTTTCGTATAAACTTCATTTTTTCATCATCCAGTGTAATTCTAATAACTTGATGGTCCAGATGAATTCTCAGCTGAGTCCATGTTAAAGGTGTATTCTAGGACAGATGCACTGTAAGAAGAAAAAGGGTCTGCAAAAGTTCACACTGCCTGAAAGCCAGGATAAGAACTCCATGAAAAACTCCCAAATGTGTTTGAGTGAGGTGTTCTTGTACACTTTAAGATGATAGTGTAGCAAAGTCCCATAATAAATTGAAATAAAATGTGTTTTCTTTTTAGAATACTCAATTCTGTTAGTTTTAAACCCATTTCTTCTGTCTAGGCTACATTTATAATAGATAAATTCTTGTCAAGAAGAATGAGGATAAAAAATGAGGGTTAGGGATTAAGTTGCTTAGGAATGAATCCATGAGAGTCTCAAGGAGAATAATAATTTTGAAAGCCAATGACTGTGGGTTTTCCTACTTACATACAACTTAATCTACTGTGGTGGCTTAGGTTTAGAGTCCTCTCTAGATGGTTTCAGTTTCAATTAATTTAATGGCAGCTTTGCAAAATACATTTCTCTGGGGGTGTTTTAGGTTTTGTCTTTTGGGAGAACCTTTTCCTCCTTCTCTCTAGACATATAACTGCATCTTCTCAGGCACTGCAGTTGTGTTTGTGCATGTGTGGGAGTTACATATGCAAGTCTAAACCAATCTATTTAAATGCAGGCCAAAATATACCAAATTATGTTGGATTATTCAACTTTTTGTTGTGGTGTAATGTTTTGTTGCTCAATTCCTCACTGTTGTAAACAGAAATTATGTGTATCTGCTAAAAGAGATGAAACTCTGTTCAACACTGGAATTAATGTAATGGAAATTAAATTGGCAGATACATAAAAGCAATCCATTGGCATATAGTGTGTTTTATTTACACTATGCATATGTTTAAATTCAGAAGAATTGAGGAGACATTTTGAAATATTCTTCAAACAGCACAAAAGATGAGCAAATATTTGCAATTATAATCAAATTATGCAGCTATCAAATACAATTTTCTGTAATTAGTGGGTAAGCAGAAGTTGTTGACTTTGTAATTACATGACAATTCTGAGGGAAGTTCCCCTTCAATTTGTCTTAGTAAGCACCTACAGTGCAGTCAGAATTGAAATGCAGTGAAGTTGTGTGCTTTGTTCACTCTAAGGCTCACTAAGCTACAGGAGGAAAGGTAGGAGGAGGCAGAATTTTCTGCCTTTGGGACAGTCATATGTTGCAAAAACTTTTACCTAAGAATTATCTGGAATTTTATCCTACCGAAGCTGAAGCAGCGGCTGACTCAAAATATCTCTGAGACAGTCAGCACTAAGGGGGAAAGGTATTAAAGAAAGAAGAAAGGTAATAATTGAAATGTGGATCTCCAGAGGAATCTAGATAATTGTTACAGCCTGGAGGGAAATGAGCAAAGTGGAAAAAAACATGTTGCCCCGAAAAAGAATTGGGAATAACAGGAAATAAAAAGGAATTCCTTACAAGCTGTGGCATTTAAGAACAAAACAAACAAAAGGAAAAATAATCAAAACAGGATATAAACTTAAGTCTATGTTGCTCTAAGGAAAAAAAAAAGTTCTAAAATGTGAAAGAAGCCTACAAGCACTAGATATACTGGCAGGGTGACTGAATTTTTGGTAGTTTTTCTGCAGGAAACAGAATAATGAAATAGAGAAATAATCAAAACTCTAAACTGAATGTAAAAATATTTAACTATTTCAGAAAGTATAACTAGAGGTAGCTGGGTCAATTGTAATGGAATAATTTAACAGCAGACCCTGGGGGAAAAATCTTTTAGGTCATTACAAAGAAACCCTGAGCAGAATGCAATGCTAGGAATTATACTGAGGCAGATGCAGGGCTTGTTGTTTCTGTGACCTTCCATATTTCTTCCTGTGAAATGAAATTTCTCACTCTTCTGTCAAAAGACAAATATGTTCAAGAAATGACTGGATGTGGCACTCAGTGCCTTGGTCTGGTTGACAGGGTCGTGATCAGTCAAAAGTTGGACTCAGTCTTGGGGGTCTTTTCCAACCTTAATGATTCTGAAATGGAGAACAATGCCATTTTGATATTTGTCCAAGAGGCAAGTGAATTGTGCCCTGAAGATGTTAGAAGTACTGTAGCTGAGCAATAAATAATTTTCTTGTTCATAGGCAAAGTATATTGTCAATGTTTTGTATTAATTTAATTTTTGCAAAAATAAGTTACATAATTTATGCTGCTTTTGAAAATTCAATTTATATGTCTTTTGATGTGTCAGTGATATATCATCTTGAGACTTTCTCAGATTATACACAGCCCTTCCTCTAAGATACTGGTAGATGTATTGCATCACATACTTTTGGCCAGAAATACTGTCTGTTTTCTATGAGAGAAAAAGTGGAAGTTTTAAAGAATATGTAATTTGTTGATTATATGTAATTGAATTAGGAAATCATGCAGTTATAATGTAATTTTTAAAAAATTTATTGCTATTGAAAGTGTGTCCACTACTGCATATGTCAAGTGAGAATTGTATTATCTGAATTTAATTAATCTGAAATCCAAGTCAATAAATATAGGCTAGAAGAATGCATAAGTTCATACAGAGAGCTCAAATTTGACTCATGTGTGTGACTTCAGACGTGATTCTGTTGTCATCTTCCATACAAAGAGCCTGGAAAAGTGCCCATGGAGGTGTACATAACTCTGAACTCGCTTTTTACTTTTATTAATAGTGGAGAGCAATTCAGCTGGATAGAAAATTACTTTTCTCCCCTATAATTTGACTCGCACCAAATATATTCTGTGTTATGAAATTAAATGTTAAAGTCCAGTTGTCCAAATTAATGCAGTGGAGTCAATGTATGTGTATGGCTCAAGCACACTTGTCTCAGAAGCCACAAGTTCTTACTTTCATTAATTCAGGATTGTATAGGAAAGCTGGCTAACTGTTAGAGTTCTTCCATGTCTTACTGTCCTCCTTACAGGTGATAGGACAGCTGCAGTCCATAAGAAATTTTTAGAGATGGTTTTGGAAGCTTTTTGGTATAAGTTAATCACAGAAGTGTGGCCTGAATTAACTGAAGAATAAGATCTTCAGTGCAGGTTTGAATCATTCACTTGGTAGCATCTTAAGCCATGCACATATGTAGAAAACCAAAATACTGAGAAAGGGAGAAGGATAGGGAAAAAAAGACTGTCAGAAAATTAATCTAAAATCATTTATTCATGCTGGCATTTTTTAGCATGATTCTTGAGATAGTCTGTCATGAGGGGTGTGTGTTTTGTGATCCTTAAGCTTGGTAATTGTATCTTTACAAGGTGCACATAATGTTAATTTTTATCCTAATGTTATGAGGGGAAATGCATTTCTCATTTGAAATAGGAAGGCTGGCTTGGGTTTAGCTATAAAAAGTAAATAAAATTGAAGTTTTTTAATGCTGGCCAGGCTTTCAGAATGATAACACATTTTGTGTATATTGGTTCCTGGTAATCTAATTGAAACTATAATTAAACTGTATTTTCTTTTAATAAAAAGACGGCAACTGCCCCAAGGATTTCCTAAATAGCAGAGAAACTGAGAAACAATCAATTTTAGATACCTTCTTATTTTGCTTTTCTCCCTGCTACTCTGTGTATATGTTTTGGCAACAGAGCAGGCAGTCAGATTTCTTATTCTCAACTCAGCCATACTATTACAGAGAATTCTTGGTGAAAGTGGTGAATATATAAGAGCTGTTGAAAATTGCCTCCAAGTCTCCAAGTGGTTCTCATTGTTCCAAGTAGCTGAACATGTGGTGAGGTGACACTTGGAAGTTGTGAGAGCATTTTAAAACCAAAACATTTTACTACATGTAAAGAAAAGTGCTCCTTTTTTTNNNATGTAAAAAAAAGTTCTTCTTTTTTTTTTTTTTTTTTTTTTTTTTTTTTTTTTTTTTTTCCTCTCATTGTGTGTTGTGCTTTATCTCTTTGGTTCTCATAGTGCCTCTTGTTACTGTCACTCCTAAGAGCTGTAATAGCATCCTGAAAATAGGGCACATTTATGAACATGTATATGTAGGAAATCCAAACTTCTGTGTAAATAAAAATGCAATCCATATACATACAATATATATTATACATATTATATAGAAATATGTGTAATATTGTAATAATCACCAGCTTCAAGTGCCTATGTAGCAAAATATAACTAATAAAAATAAAGTAAGATTATGTTGCATCAACTTCATGAAAGTTTAGATTACAGTCTCTAATTGCATGAGGAATTTAGTTGGGGGTGAAGTGAAGGAGAGGGAGGAGGCTTATGTTCTAATACTTTGAAAGACAATTTTGCCAAGTTTTCAAGTTCATTTGTCTTAAAAATGTCTTGACATTATTACTACACTTCATTTGTGCTATGCTCCTCAGCAGAAGAGTTCTTAAAGATTTACTGAAATGGGTATATATTATTTTATTCACTTTCTAACTATGAGAATGAATTACAGCTAGTCCCACTGAATCGGCAGGACTTGACAATATTCAATAGCCTGGCTGTGCAGTGCACTGCTGTCCTTCTGTCAGCATTATACATTTCATAGTTTTCAGTTTGTACCAGCAAAATGTCACTATGACTGCAGTTTTTATTCCAATTTCTCTAGGGTGTCATACCTACATTTTTCCACATAAATTTTCACAGTTATTCACCTATGACTTTTTCTACTCCTGGAATCATCCTCACAGTGAAAATACATTTAAGTTCTTAAGCTGACATTTGCTATACCTCAGTGCTTTTATTTTGTACAGATCTCAGTTCATTGAAACATCTCTTTTGGGACATGTTGCCTTCTTTGCTGTTGTTTTTCCCTTCGCAGCAGAAAGATCAAAGTAGTGGCAGAAAAGGAAAAAGAGAGGAAAGTGGAATCGCTTAATATAAATCCTGGATCTTTGCTTACTTTTTGTGTTTGTACATGAGTAATGTAACCTGTTCTGTGATTTAGATTTCCGTGATTTTTTTGGCTAAGAAAATTTTTATATTATTTTTAAGTGTTTAATTATATGTAACTTTAAAAGACAGTCATTGCTTAAGTATTTTGAGGACACCCTATACATGTTTGTTATTTGTGTATAGAACAGGGGTTATTAGTGAACTTTCAAATAAGGGTAGTTTTTTGTGATTTTTTTTTTTAAAGAATACCCAATATCCACATGATTCATATTCAAACATATTTTTGCTTACTTTGAGATATTTGTCACTGGATAAGCTCTCTTTCCTCCCTACAAACTGGTTTGCAGTGCCACAGGCTTTAACAGCTGTTCTTGACTAACATAGGTGACAAGACCAGAGAGAAATACTGATATGAACTATCTACTGAGGAGAGGAAGTTAATGAATTACCACTACACAGATCACTAGTACTTGATATTTTATAATAGCTAAAGTGAAGTTTAACTGAAACTGCATAGAAAAAAATTTGCATTCAGAATTAAGGGAATAGATTTTTAAGTACTCCTACTTTTTAAGCTGTGCATGTTGAAGGTTTGGAAGTATCAGCTTTAAAGGATGTGCAGTGACAGGCTGGCAGGCATGACAGTGATGATTGATAAGTGCCTCCTTTTCTATTTTGAGGAGACTGGTTGAGAAGTTGAATTTTGAAAAAAAACTGACTTTGAAGAAAAGCTTTCCTGAATACAATCAGCAGAGTGGGATTTTTTGGAATTCAGTTCCAACATTTGGTTTTTTTCTTTTAGAAGAGCTGATGTCAACATCAAGTGAACTTTTTCTCTTCCTGATTAACAAATTTACTTTTAAAGCCTTTGTAAATGTGTGTTTTGTTCTCAGTGTCATTACATACATGTCATCAATGGAGAATGAGTTCTGGTGGTACAATCACAGATCTGGGGAGATCTGGATCACAGATCTGTTTGTTTTTAAGCATGTGTGGCTTGGTTTTTTCATTGTGATGCAGATGCTGAGACGATGAGAACTAGAAATGTTGACCATGACCTTGCATTACAGTAGAATTATATAATAGTATCTCTCCATATAAAGAAAATAAAGTAGTAGTGATGCTACATTAAGATAATAATAAAAAAGGAATAATAAGACCTGTCGATTATTTGTCATGTGACAGCAATTCCTCCAATCACTTAAAAACATTGCTGTTAAGGTTACATTTTAAGGTTAATCCTGCCCATCTTTCCACAGTTATAAAACACATACTTGCAAATTGCCAGGAAACACAAAGAAGCTGGTTCCCATAGCCCTAGTTCTACTCCAGTTTATTTTCAATTTCCACCCTAGGGAACTAGAGTATGATTGAATTTTCTGAGCTGAAAACATGACACTCAAAGGCAGAATGCTTTGGAAAGAATTGGGAAAAGAAAATGGGGAGATTTTTTTCCAGTTGTATAGAGAAAGTAGTATTAATCAGTGCCACATAATGTATGCAAGAATCAGGTGAATAATGTTTCAGTTTTGGAGTTTGTTTTTGGTTTTGGTTTTTTTTTTTTTTTTGGTTTTGGGTTGTTGGGTGGTTTTTTTTTGTTTTGGTTTGGTTTTTGTTTTGTTTTATTTTGTTTTAAACTAAAGTCCTGCTGGTAGAATCCATTGTGAGTTCACATGTAATGACGAGTTTCAAAATATGTTGTCCCTGAGTTCTTGCATTAAAAGACAGTTTTGTGGAAACTTCTCTAGTTTATCCAAGGCTATAAACCATGATAAAATGGAAGACTTTTAGTCTTAATTTTGAAATGAGAAAGCTAACCAAAAATACTTCTTACACTAATTTCTTATTTTAATCTCAACGAGAAGACCTAATTTCTGAACGTAGTATATTTTACAGGGAAGGAGAGAAATTCTGAGTTTCTTTATTGATGATATTGAACATCTATGACTATAACACACATGGTTATAGCACTTTAGTGAACTACATATCTAAATGGATCACGTGAAATTTCCTGACCTTATTATCCAAAAAAAGTACAGTGAACTGGTACTGTGAATAATGTTCAAAACCAGGGAAATATGTGATCCTGACTGTCTGTAACATTTCAGCCTTGTAATGTTTGCCTTTAAAGAGCTTTGAGAGGATTTGGGATTGTACTCAGAATAACCAGGCGAAGGAAAAGCGAGATCTGTTTTCTCTTTGGCAATTAGAAGGAATGAGTCCTTTGTGGCAAAGTTTATATCTATAAATAAGCAGTGATATTTTCTAGATTTCTAACCAAACACACAGAATCACACAGAATAACTAGGCTAGAGGAGACCTCCAAGATCATCGAGTCCAACTCATGCCCCAACACCTCAACTAAACCATGACACTGAGTGCCACATCCAGTATTTTTTTTTTAAACACATCCAGGGATGGTGACTCCACCACCTCCCCAGGCAAACCATTCCAGTCCTTTATGACTCTTTCTGTGAAAAAAAATTTCGTAATATCCAGCCTATATTTCCCTTGGTGCAGCTTAAGTCTGTGTCCTCTTGTTCTGTCAATTGCTGCCTGGAGACAGAGACTGACCCCCAGCTGACCACAACCACCCTTCAGGAGATTGTAGAGAGTGACAAGGTCATCCCTGAGTCTCCTTTTCTCCAGGCTAAACAACCCCAGCTCCCTCAGCTGTTCCTCACAGGGTTTGTGTTCCAAGCCCCTCACCAGCCTCGTTGCCTCCTCTGGATATGCTCAAGCATCTCAATGTCCTTCCTAAACTGAGGGGCCAGAACTGGACACAGCACTCAAGGTGTGGCCTCACCAGTGCTGAATACAGGGGAAGAATGACCTCCCTGCTCCTGCTGGCCACACCATTCCTGATCCAGGCCA
>VWYP01021716.1:39386-50378 GCA_013400435.1 Pycnonotus jocosus
CAGAAAATAACATCATATAGAAGAAAATTAATATTTTTCACCATGTCCTGGGAATATAATGACTATCTATGGAACAGACAGACCATTTCCTTGTTATTGTGCCAAAACCATTTTGGGACAGACTTCCTTTGAAAATGTTTAGCACACAAGGTTCACATAAGTATCTGTGTATATGTATGCTTTAGTTGAGTCTTAATTTCTTACTTAGAAACATAGAGTACCACTATACACCATCTGGAGGAAAACAGTGAGAAACAGGATTATTGTAGGTGGCTAGATTGTCCCAGAATACATGGAATAAATGTCACTGAAATATATAATTCTAGGAGAGTTCTTGACATGGATGTATTTTGCAGGCAAAAAAAATCTCTCTGATTATTTTATCAGCTGTTGCAATTCAGATCCATGAGGAGAAACTAGGGGACAGATAGAAGAAGCTGCTGAAATTTATTTGTATTGCTCCAGCAATGCTAGTCACAAAAAGAAAACATAATGAAAAGGCTATAAAGGAGGAATATTAAAAGATGGCCTGACTATTCAGTGATGCTGACAGGAAAGCTAAAGCTCAACTGAGGCTGAGAGTGAGAAGGGACATCAATGGCAGCTAGAGCTTTGTTACACTAGCAGGAGAAAGGTGGGGAAGAACTTGCAGCTAAACAGCAATCTAAACATAGTTCAGGAGTGTTGGAAGAGGTGGATGCTGACACCAGGAGAATAAATGGGTGGGATAAATGGATATAAGGAAAATCTGGTTGGGATTGGGTCTGAGTAGAAGGAAAGAAATTCAGGTAAACTTGAAAGGAAACACTTCACACATAGCTGCACAAAATTTTGATGGCTAAATCAAATGGCTGATGATCATTTCTCATTTTCTTTTTCCTATGTCTCTAATGGGAGAAAGAATTTCTCATCAGGAAAGAATCCTGTCAAGTATTAGAAACTGCTATCTTCACTTTTTTTTTTTTTAATCTGAACCAAAATGCAATATTAATATTTACTGATCTATTAAGGACAAAGGCAGGATTAATGGTATGTGTTTGGCAATAGTCTGGCAAATGAATCTTTGTTAATAATAGAGCTTGTTTATTGATTTTCATTTAAGAGGAAAAAAAAAAAAGCAAGCTGAACAAATGCCAGATACAGCCTTTGTCTCATTTCTGTATGGAGATACAGTTGATTCACTAGCTGAGAATGTAGTAAATTTAGGAGCTTGCATATAGTGAATATATTGAAAAGCAGTTGATATAACTTTCCTGTTAAATCAGAGAAACTCAATAAACAATCCTCAGAAGTATTCCTCAATATAATTTTAGCTTCTATAGATCAAACTTACAGGGACAGTCATCAATCATTTAAACATTTATTGTTGCAGAATATAAGCGTGTTTTCTTTTTTCTCTAGGAAATTAAATTAAAAATATTATATATTACTTATATATTATTAATTGTATATATATATCAATTATTATTAATTATTAAGCAAATATGATATTTTCTATTTTTTATCATGTATTCAAGAACATGATCTAAATTAAATCTATAAAAACTATAAATAGGGTTACACTGAGCAGCAGCAATATGAAATTAGAAAGATTAAGTTGTTTAATATCTTTTCTTATCTTTAGCACTTAGATTTAGCTGTTCTTTGTTTCAGAGTTGCTTATGTGCACTTTGAGATTTATAAATAAATGTCACCTAAAGCTGTACTCTGCTGAAGACAACCCAAAATATGCACAGGTGTGGCCAACCTGTGTGTTACACTGCCCCTTCTTTTCCTAAATCTCTTGGAGCCATGCCTTGTTGTCCTTATGAGGCAGGTATTGCAAAACACAATTTGGGATTTCATGTATGCTAGAACTTGGATTCTGCTTCCAAAGTTGAGTTAATGTCACATGGGAAGAGCCCCTTTAGGGGTTCTGTGTTTGTACAGCCAAGTGCAGTAACAAAGTCAGTTGGAATGAGGGCAACACCAACAAGCATTGTCTTATTCCGTTCAGTTTTCTGGAGGCGTCCATGCTTCCTCTGAAAGGTCAATGGAGATTTTAGCGTGGTCATTCCAAGGTAATAAAATATGTCAGCAAATCTCAATTTTCTGATAGCACAGTTTTGTTCTTCCTCTCTCCTATGCACAAGCCATTCCTCTTTAAAAGGATAGCTCACTAAAAACAGGCCTTAAAAACTTTGTCAGCTGGTGCAGTGTTCTATCATTTGCCTTTGTCCAGAAGTATAATTCTGTATACTTCTGAAATTCACACATCTGAACATAAATTCATACGTATTTCAGAGACCTGGATTTAAAAATAAAAATTAGTCATGTGTACATTCATGCTGTGCACACACATACAAGAGCCTGTTGAAACAAATGTTTATTTTTGTTCCTTGTCCCTCACATTTGGAGCCTGAGCCTATTAGAGTCAAGTATCTGCCAGGATTTCAGTTTTCCTGAGGCACTTGTGTAAGAGAAGTGTGAAATTTCAATTTTTAATATCAGGCTATGGGACATGTTAAAATAAATCACCTCTTCAGAGTTATTAGCAGCCAGTTTTCTAGAAGTGGCTTTTGAAGCTGAAGAGATTAATTCCTTTGCAACTCTTTGCCCGGGGAGTTCAGCACTGAGACAGCGTTCTGGACCTTTCCTTCAAAGTTCTATCGTGATAGACACCGTGACAGGTTTCAAATGCACAAATATCAAAAGAGCCAGAAGACCAACAGGAAAATAAAAAAGGAGATCTGGTCTCTTCAACTAACACAGAAATAAAGGTTTTCTGAGATGGATTTCTAACCTGGATTTCCTCAGTGCTCTACTGCATGGCCTGAGTGCTGGATTGCTTTAATCACTTTATATCTTCCCCTGTGAGACAGGTCCTGAATAATGGTTTCATTAAAATAGAAATTGTGGGGATTTCTCTTGTCTTAATAAGGCCTGCTGTTCCTGTAACTCTGCCTCACTGTGACAGAAATCTGCTACATTTCTAGTTCACTTTATGGACCAAAAGAAATTGAATTTATCTTTTGGTTTGGTTAAAGAGCCATCTCTGGCCCTAGTGAGATATCTCTGGTTTTGTAATAAAAGATTGCATTCAAATTTTTGAAGTGTCAGCCACAGCACTTCTACCAGAGCTGCAATCCTGTGCAGGACAGAATCCGAATGTGGTGCCTATGGCAATGTCTAGTACTGATTAGCTTTCAGTTATAGTCTAGTTAATTGTGTCAGTGAAAATGCCCTTTTTGATGACAGCTACTTCTAGAAGCTTGAATAAGTCAAACTTTCTGGTTATTTTCCTGTATACTGAGTTCTTTATGGACAAAGTGCACTGTAGAAATTATTTACAGCTCTCCTAAGGTGATTTGAGAATTCTGGCTGAGCCAGGAAATTAATTTATCTGTCACCTTTTTCTAAACTTGATGCATACTGAGTTTATCCTTCCTCCTCTCAGTGTCATTTAGGGAATTGGTTTTTGAGTTGTTTCTCTCATGCTTTCTTGAAATGTTGAAAAATACTTCCAAGGCTGTCCCTTTGAAGGCTAAGAAGTTTCTGTAATCTCTATGCTGAGACTCTAATTGGATAATGTTTATTGTGAGATCTCAAAATCCAAGGTGGAAGTGAGGACACTTCTCTAGAGTTTGGACTAGATGGGTGGTACCACTGACGAATGCATGTGACAGCTGTACAGGTGCCACCAAGTGTGCCACAACCAGCTTAATATATCCCTTTTTATCCTCAATCAGTTCAGGAATGAAACAGGAGTGTATTTTTTCTCTTTTTTTTCTTTCACTGAAAGATTAAGCGATGACCTTCAGTGTAAATATATGTTTACTCTATCACTGGAAGGCTACAGAGATGCTTTTTTGCTTGCAGCTTGAATTCTTTTAAGTTGTGCAATCATTGGATATCCCTCTTTTTCATTTTGTGCCCCATCTCTCTCAAAGCCTTTCCAAGAACATCTACTTCTGGGATTCTGCTAATGAGATGGATAGAGGCTGTTTTTTCAGTTCTTTCTGGTCCTGTTTTAATGAGCTGACTGTAAGTAATCAAAACAACAGAGCCACTCCAGTGCTCAGTGATACACACAGCAAATGCACACATCAACTTGGTATCTCATGAGGTTTATAAATGTGCAGAGGTTAATCAATGCAGGAATTTTTTATCATCTCTCCTTATACCCTTTGGCAAGGAGGACCCAGAAAAAGCCATCTAACTACTCCTTCTTCACTGTTTTTGTAATTGTGATCTAGAATCACCTAATCAAGATGCACAAATACCAGAGAGTTTCTAAGATATCACTGAAGTTTTTCACTTGGGAGTCAAAGTACCAAGGGTTTCCAGTTTGAAGGAGAGAGGAATACAGCCCCCCATCAAATCTTAAATGAGCAACAGGTGTTTCATATGAAGTTTTCTGTCTATCTGCATTTTTTTTATTTGCCATTCTTCAAAAAGTAGACACTCTAAAGGCTATTTTGAGCATCCCTTGGCAACATTCTTGATTTCCAGTGTTACTAAAGCATTCTATAGTGAATGTTTCAGTATAGACCCAGAAGTTATCTTTTAATTTGAAATTCTGCTATATAGGGCTTGCTTTTATGCAATAACTGGCACATTGAGCTTACTTAGTATGGTACTTCTCTGAGTTTTCTACATTTGGGGTTTTTTGTTTGTTTGTTGTTTTTTGTTTGGGTGTTAGGTTTTTTTTTCATTTTGTAGAAAAAAATATGTTGAGCAAATTGCTTTGCATGTACTGCTACAAAAGTCCAAAATGATAATCTGTTTTCAGAATCTGATTAGGCTTTTTCATTTTCTAATACTAGTGCTGGCTTGCAAATCTAAACAGGATTAGCAGTTTCAGTTCTTCAAACCTCCAGTCTCCAAACCTGATTTAGTCTGCATAAATGCAGATTAAATGTATTTGTTTATGTTGTAAGGAAAAAATGATGAATTGGCTTAATGAGATGAGTCTTCTGGCTTATGCTACTTTTTTCAAAGTACTGGTGCTCTAGTAAAATGTCATAGTCAGGGAAGTACATGTACATACTGTATTTTCTCCAAGCATGTAGGTTATGAAGAAAACAAGGGCTTTCATTCTTGATATGATAAATATATAATGGGAATGGAACAGAAAATGAATACTTTTCAGTTCAGTCACAGCCTTTTTATACAAATAACCAAGGTAGCTTAAAAATCTGGGGTTTTTTTCAAGAATTTAGTTGAAATACTATTTCTGCTTAATCTTTATTTAGCTTTTACTAGCTGATGCTTAACATGTGACCAATGCAAATCTATGTAATTAAAAATGTACACGTGATTCTAGTTCAAGTGGTGATACTATGTGAAGTCAGAAAATCAGCTGTTTTATTTTATTATGGATTTTTTCAGAAGATTAAATATGCAATAAAACAATACAGCCACTTTAGTAAACTATTTTTATATAAAATTAAGATTCAAAGAAATTAATTTATTCTTAGCTATATTTTGCCACAATAATCTGGAAGTAATAACTTGTTTGTTTGATATCAATGACCTCATCTTTCCCTTATGGGATACCTCCAATTAAACTAACTTAGACTGATTTATGTTTATACATGTTTTTTATTTCATTATGCTTAATTCAAATAAATAATTTCAAGGTGGGTGTATAATTGAACACTAAAGTAGGAGGAACAGTTTATAGGTGTTAAATGGTGGCTCTGTGTTCTCTGTCTTAGGCAAGGAATGCTTTTTTCTGCCTCTGTCTCATAAGCTTTATTTCTTCTTGCTAAACATTTTTCAGGGACAGTTTCACATGTAATCCTGTTCACATATTTGACACAGAAACATCTTCAGGGTTTTGTACTTCTCTGTATTCCCTTCTCTTAGTCTCCCTCCCCTTTGTTTCTTCACTCAGATTGTTTGTGTTTTAGCATCTGCAAGCAACAATAAGCCATTTATGAAACTATATTCCATTATGTTTTCTTTGAATCAGTTTTCTGTTAAGTCAGCAGTGAAGCTGAAGTTTAGCTCCCAGTCGTTGCTAAGTCACATTATTCATGGAAAATACAATAGTGTAAAAGAGTGTGTGTGTATATATATACCTGTATATCTGTATACCTATACACATATGTGGACAAGTACTTAATGTCAACAGTTAATCAAGTGTCCAAATTATGGAAAGAAACATTTAGCTCACCTATATTTCCTCTGGCAATGAGCTGCAAAGAAAAAAGCATGTTTTTTCATAGTGGATTTGGTCAGCTAAGTAAAAGTAGAGATAATTTGTTAATCTGTTAGTTCAGTAGGCGAAATAAATAATCATTAAAGTGTGCTTAAAAATCAGTGAGAATCTTCTTTATACATAAGAAAACAGTTTCATTTCATGTTATGGTATATAAAGTTTTAGTTTTCATGAGCCATATTAGAAAAGAACTCCTGGGTTTATGGCTTTATACATAACAAGAATCTGTCTTTTTCCTTAGACTGGATTGAATGGGGGTTTTAATACTCCAAGTATTTTTCTCTGTTGCTTAAGCTGCTAAATCTTACACTTTTTGTAAACCATATGGCAGAAGATATGCGAGGAACTCAGTACTGAGTTACATGTAAAGGTATAACTTAGTATGTAGCAGAAATATTCTGGATTTTGCTGGTCCCTACCCATGAACATGTGCCAAAAGCTAAGGACTAGGCCAAAGTCATTTTAGTAAAGAGGACTGTATTAAAGAAATGGTAAGGGAGGTAGTCAGGCAACATGCAATATGTGAGAGATTAAAATGCCAAAGCCAGGAGAACATGAATATGGGCACATATAGAAACTATTATTTAATTCTTAATACATTCAGTAGTGAATGGAACTTAATTTTCTAATGCAACCAAGAATTTTGCATGTTTCATCAAAATATAAAGAAACATTTCCAAATGTTAGATATTTAACACTTCCATAAATTCAAACCTTTCAAGTTATTTCAGAAATATATGACAAATACACATCTATTATCAATGTATTATTGATATATCAAGTCAAATACACACACACATACACATATATATATGAAATATATATTAAAATACATATTGCAAATGCATATCAAGTATCTTAATATAATATTTCTAAGGAGGTATTAGCCTATTCATGTTAGATTCCTTTATCAACTAATTAAAAAAAAAAATGGAAAGGGCACTTGGAGGTTGTGAATCAGCTTGTGCGTTTTAGATACCTGTTTTAAGATACAGTGCATTGTCTCCAAAAGTATTTATTCCTTCTGCAGTCAATCTGTCATGTAGGATACTGTCTAAAATAAGTAATTTAAATGTGGTGGGTGATAGCCACAGTGCTTATATAGCACTACAGTAATGTATATATTGGATAATTGTGATCTTCAGATTTTGTTTAGGGTAATTAATAGTGATCCAAATACTTTCCAAAATTCAAACTATTTTTTTTTTAATAATTCACCTATTTTACTATCTTAGGTGATAGAGATAATCTAAAAAGGAGAAAGTAATTTAGATTTTGTCTGCAAATATTCCAAGTTTTGTTGATTTTGGTTGTGCTTTGGTTTTTGTTTTTGTTTTTGTTTTTGTTGTTGTCTCAGAGCATGTCTCTAATTCCCCTGCATTTTTGGGAAGCTTTGTTGGGTCACCTAACCCTCAGGTCCTACAGCTGGTTACATTGATTTTTCTCACAGCATGCAGTGGGAATTTGTTCCCCTCCTCTTGTCAGAGGGACGTGCTCAGAAAGAGTTGTTGTACAAAAACACACAGCATTGATCTCAGGGCTAATCAGAGAGCAGTCAACTGTCTGACTACTGGCCCCATAAAATAAAGTTCCATAAAACAAGTTAGTCAAAATACTAATTATATCAGTGAAAGAAATATGTACAATTTGCTGCAGCATGGAAAGGTTGAACCCTTACTGAATCATACAACAAAGCTATTGCTATTTCTATCCCATAAAGAAATAATTCACTCCCCTATCAAGCATCCTGTACCACCTATTTCCTTCTCAAGAATTATATGAAAGGATATAGGATACTGATTTTAATGAAGATTTTTGTTAAAATCCTGTTGTATTTCTTCCCTTTAATAGATGAAAATATTCAGAAGGAAAAATAAAATAGTACATTTTTCCTAAAGTTGTAAAGGAATATTGTGTCATATCTGACCAAAGTAACCATATATGTAGAGATAACTGCTATGAATTCTGCCTATAAATTTCAGCCTGAATCTGAGAATCGCTCTGCAATTTGTTAAAATGCTCATGTAAAAGAGAGAACACCTAGGTTCCAGTTCCTGTTCAGTATATGCTTAAATACTTATGCAATTCAAATATCCTCAGGAGAGAGACTCAGAGCATTCCACCACAAATTGTCCTGTAGCTTTCAGGTAGAGATGCTACCCTTAAAAATGAGTGGTCCAAATTCAAATTCCTTGGAGTGCTGAGACTCAAAATTTTGTTATGAGAAAAAGGAATCATAACAGATAAATGAATCTAGGATTTTTTTATTAGTCCCACTGAATTTAAACTGCTTTTTAGGTCTAATAAATAGAAGGAAGCCCTCAAAGTTATTATTTTAAAAAATCTTCCTGGTGTTGATCCCTTTTTCATAGTTTTCTGCTTAGGTCCTAAGACTCACAAATCCTGTACTCAGGAAGGGGAGGTGAGAGTGTCTATGAAGACACCAGCATCTCCAGGTCTTTTCCAGGAGGAATTCAATGCCTGCAGGGTGTGGGTTCATCCTACTATTTCAAAGGAACATGAAGATGATGCTCTCTTCCTTCTCAGTCTTGAGTACATGTTGAATTATTTTTGTTTTCTTACCCATACCTACAATGCCACATTTGTCTTGCTCTAAGGACCCCAGAGCTGGATACAGTGCTCCAGGTAGGGTCTCATGAGGGCAGAATAAAGAATAGTAATAATAATAATAATAATGAATGTATTGCTATAGCAATTACTTTGAGAGATTTCTTTGCCACCATTATGTCTTTATATTTTAAGTGGCTGAAAAAACTGTTTAAATGTAATTGAACTGCATGAAATTGCCTGCCTAGAAAATGAGGCTCATTCAACTACTTTTTTCTGTTATTTTTCATAATAAGTATAAAATTCCATGGCAAATTTCAGGCAGACCTGACACTAAAACCAGACCCATAAAATAGCCTGGATTGGGATGGACCTAACAGTTACATCTCATTCCAGCTCCCTGCCATTGGCAGGGCCACCTTTCACTAGACCAGGCTGATCAGAGCCCCATCCAATCTGGCCTTGAACACTGCCAGGTCATACAAAAAATCAGAGACAGTTGGATTTCTTGGAAATATGCAGCAGGATAGTTGCCTTTCTAAAAGAAGGGAGTTTAGTTAAGGGAGGTGAGAAATGCATAGGGGTAATATGTTACAGGTTTAGGTACTGGGGAAGCAGTGAGTAATTTCTGTGAAAAATGAGCTATTGCATTAGGGTTTGTCACTAACCCAGCTTTTGATTTTGATTTATTTTTCCCATCAATGAGTCCTTCACATTGATAATTTTGGATGGTATAGAAAGTCCTTTAAAAATCTCATATCTGATTTTATCCTAGATTTCCTTAGAGGGCTATTTATTGTAGATAAAAAAAAAATTCAGTTGAATCATAGGAAGAAGAAGTGGAACTGACTGTGATGGAATATGTAACTTAGATTAAGTTCTATTAAGGCTTGAATCTAAGACAAATTTCTGTTCACGTGGAAGCAACTTGTAATGTGTAACCTGAAAAAGTTTCCTAATTGATTTAATTCAGCATTATCTATCACCACCACTGAAATCATTGGTCCTGCTTTGTGGTGTTCCTTTTACTGAAATAATGTAGGGTCCACTGTTATGGGAGAGAGAAGGGACAATACTATTGAGAGGTATAGTTAGAGATATTTACATGAGTAATTGCAGACAAAGGAAGCAGTAGGAAGTCAGTGCTAGAATACTAAAAAAAAATAAAATTATATTATAAAGCCATAGATAGTCTACAGGATGTTATCCGTATATATGTAAATTTTAAAGTGGTTATCATCACATGGTTTGTTCTAATTTTTTACATGGTTTCTAATAAGATGGGTCTCTTAGGAACAAAACAGCCATGAATTTGGTTGTTTTGCAATTTAAAGAATAGAACTTCAAAGGTAACACATTTCCTAGTGGGTTTTCTATTTAAAATATTGTAACTTACTGTGTTTTCCAGTAACATGGAAAAAATTCTGAGAAACTAACAATATTGGGTAGTCTGAGTATGAACATGAGGTGTCTCTCTGGGGAACTATAATTCAAAAAAGTCTAGAGCTGATGATTTAGGTTTGGTTTTTTTGGTTTTTTGTTGTTTTTTTTTATGTTACATCACAGTATATGAGAAATTAAATTAATATTTTTTCACAGTTCTATTCAGTGATCAGCACAGCATTATTCAATACAGATTGAGTTTGGAGACTTTTAGTGGAAGTAGAAATACAATTCTTATTTCTATTCTCTTAATTCTGTAATTAATTACAGGAAAATTTGTTCCTTTATAGCGAATAGAAATTTTGGTTATTCCTTGTTTGCTACAAAGTGACATTAAATTGGGAAAAAAAGTCACAATTAGCTATGAGATATCATCTTTAACAGAGTAGTTTTGAAGCATACCTGGGAATTTTACCTTCTAAAGTTCTGCCTAATGGTTTGTAAGTTGGGAGGCCCTAAAAATTATAATAATTTGACCGTGCATAGAGAAAAGTCTGATTGAAAAATTCTATAAAATAGAATAATGGAGATAGTGGATGATGGGAATAAGAAATCAGCATACATATGGTTACAGTCAGAATAGGAGAACAAAGAAATCTTTGAGGTCCCTTCCAACCCAGGCCATTCCATGATTCTATGATGTTACAGGGGATGTTAGAACTGAATGCTTCAAACAGACCTTTGGGTGCCAAAGTGCCAGCACTTGGAGTGGAAATAAAAGAAAAAATCAACAAAGTAATGAAAACCTGTGTGGTTTCATTGCTTTTTTTTTTTTT
>VWYP01021716.1:50402-91935 GCA_013400435.1 Pycnonotus jocosus
TTTTTTTTTTTTTTTTTTTTTTTTTTTTTTTTTTTTTTTTTTCCCCACTGCTTAAATAGTGCTTAGTCAGACTTCTGACCTGACCTGTTCTATGGGTTTTAGTCTGAAATTTAGAGTTTAATTGTGCTTACATATAGAAAGTACTTACAGCCTTTAAGCTAGCTGTAGCTTGACCCATAAAATATTTCATCAGGAGGATTATGGCAGCCTTAATAAATATGCCTGTAGTGTCATGAAAGGATTGATTTTTAAAACTTAGGATTCTCTGGTAGATTAGTTTGCTTATACATTTGTCTGACTAATTTCATATTAATTGCAACCCTGTTGGTTCTCAATTAGAAGGTTTTTCAAAGGAATTCTTTGAGAGAAAATTAGTTTCCTAAATCAAGATAATTAAAGATGGGAACTTGCTAGTACCCATACAATAGCATTCAAAGATCAAAGAGCTTAAGGGTTAAAAAAAAAGAGCTTGAAAAGCCAGTCTGATTTCTTATGATCTCTGGCAGTGTCACTTATTTATAAGCATTTCCTTGAACTTTTAATTTTTTGAAACAGAAAGAATATTTATGCTAGAGACTTTATTTACAATCCAGACAGGTCTCATGAGGCTGTTCTGACTTTTTTTTCCACAAGTGAAAGTGCATGCTTTCAGCAATATTTTAATTTTTTTACAGTACCTCAATAGGCAGCAGTTCCTTTCAGGTAGATTACTAGATTTAAGTGTTTTTTCTTGATCCATAATACTTCCAATATCTAGTGATAATATTGTCAATTCTTTGCCTATGTTTAATATCTAAGTTTTGAAGTTTCAGCTCCTTTCCACAAAAGTTGCATAAAACTTTGCAAACACTTATGTCTTCTCAAGTAAATTTCTTCAATGAAGATATTTGAAATGCAAGCTAAAAGGTTTTCCACTGGGCTGCTCTTTTTAACCAAAACTTAACTGAAAAGGTAGTATTTGAGAAGGTTGAAATTTTCTTGATTCTACATCTTCTTCAAGGCCTATCGTGTCCATGGTTTATGTAATTTCTAGCACAACTTCTGGATCGTTTGATGAAAGGTATGGGGAGCATTGAAAACTGCATTTTAATAATTGCAAGTAACATTCTCACAACTGGGGCCAAGTCAGCCATTTATTAAGCCATGTGAATGATTGGCTTTTTTCTGATAAGCAGTTATCAGTGTGTGAAATCCAATGTATAAACCAGTATGAGTATTCCCACATAATATAATTGATGCTGTTAAAAATAGAACCCAGGAAGAATCACTTAATCATAGGACCAGAATCAGGATGATGGTTCCAGAACACACATCAAGGCCAGGTTGGATGGGGCTCTGAGCAACCTGGTCTAGTGGAAGGTGTCCCTGCCCATGGAAGGTGTCCCTGCCCATGGCAGTGGAGTTGGAACTAGGTGATCTTTATGGCCCCTTCCAGCACAGGCTGTTCTCTGATTCTGTGATATCATAGCAGCTCTTTACCCTTTTATCAGTTCCCAGTTTTTCTAGTGATATCTTAGCTGCATGGATCAAAGGCAGATCAGCAGAAATCTTGTTTAAGGTATAGGGAAGAATTCTACCAAATTTTACTTCATATTTATAAGTAAATAAACTTCATGTTGGGTACTTTCAGTGAAATATCTTTTGAAGGTTCGGTTTAACAGTGGCAAAATATGGCAACCCACTGCATTTATGTTTTGTGGTTTCTGTTTCCCGGGTAGCTGTTCTGTTTTTCAAAAGGAAGTATTATCATAGTTAATTGCTGATTTTAAAGATGGTAATAATGCTTGAATAGCTAAAAAAGTTGATGAAGCAATTTTTTAGGCATCTGCATTGTTTCCAATTGCTTCCATTGCTTCCATTAACCAAAGTTATGGTCCCTCTTCTAGTAGATCTACTGAATTTTTAGAACTTGTCCATATCCTGTATTTTAAATATACTGAGTCTCTAAATAAACATTGAGATGTGATTTAGTATATAAAAACATACATGTTTCATACCCAAACATACACAGACTGCTTGAGTATAATTTTTAGACATCTAGAATCTCATTTTCCAGAAAATCATGAGGAATATTGAATAACCACTTCCTTAGTTAGATTAAACTAACTTTTAAATTATTTGGCTGATAGTTTATTTTTAGGCTTTGAATATTACAGGAATGAATACTTAACAGTAGGACTTGTATTTTCCAACATGAAGCTTCAGTGTCAGATCAAACTCTTAAATCTGGTGGTTCCTTTTTGATTCCATACGTCTTGAAAGACCAAAGCATGAATGGAAGAAAAACTTCATATATAAAATTAAATCTTTCTTTGATGTGATGGTGCACTTAATGTGCAAGAAATGTTTGTGACATTTATCCAAAGATCAAAAGCTTTATCATGTGGTTTGCACTCCAGCTGCTTAGTTTCATGGCAACAGGGAAACAATACAATTAGAAATTCAATCTTCTTCTTTGCATTTTAAATATTTATTACATAATTGCCAAGGAGGTTTCTCATTAATGTTAAAATACTCATTTGCATCAGCTAAAGATGTGGATTTTTTTTCACAGCAGTGTTATAGGAAAAGTGTCCTTTAACTGTTCTCCTTGTTCTTTTTGGCTAGGACTACGCTGTGTGAGGCCAGTCAGTGAGGGTACTCTGATGAGTAGCGTTCCATCTGTTGTTTTAATTACATGATATTAGGATTGCAAGCTTGGTTCCTTTTGGTGAACTATGTTATACAGACACTATATTTATGGTACTTTACAAACATTTAACTTTCTGTTACAGGAAGAACAAAAAGACTGTGAACATTAAGTAAAACCACTTTTTCCTTTTTTTTTCTTAGCTATAAAATGCCTGCACACAACAGTTGTGGCTTAGCCTAAGCTTTTTTATGTATTTGGATGTGATAGACTCTTCCTATTCTGTCAGATATAATTTAAATTTGATTAACTTGTTAATCATTTTTTTCTTGTTTCTATTTCTCATGAGCAGTTTTCTCTGAGCTATTGTCTCTTCAGATCATTAACTGGATTATTTGTGCCCATTCTTTGCTATGATGGGGAACAGGTAATTTAATTTATTTTCCTGTCCTCTAATGTTCATGATGTTTCCTCTTAGAACCAAAAGATTTTAGGATCTTGGTTTGAGAGCATCTTTGGCGCTCATCTCTTCCAATCTCCTCTTTACAGTAAGACTGTCACAAACATTCCACTGGATCATGGCCTTGACCAACAATATTCATATGGAGAAGAGTTTGACTCTGACATCCTTTTAACTCTGTTTAAGGAAGTTAGTAAGGAAGTAGGCAGTTAATAGCTGAATACTTTGCCTTCTGTTTCTCAGAATAATGAAGCCATTTTCTCTAAGATCCTAGCCATTTGCTGGACTCTTCCATATTCCATATTCTATATTCCACCTCTTGAATTAAGGGGCCCAAAATTCGACACAGAGCTACAGTTATGCCATCCTCAATATTGGCTAGAAGGTTGGAGAAGAATTCATTCAAAGTACCTGCCCAGATGTCATCACAAATAATTATTTTGCTTTTAAAAGGATTCAAAATAAATTAAAAATATATCTTTTAATGTAATTTCATATTTTTTCCTAAATTACTTCTTTTTATGCCATAAATTTACAACTAAATTGAATCATGTTCTAGCTAATGATCAAATACTTTCAACAAGTTCTAAATCAGTTGACATAATGAGGGAAAGTTTTTAAGTATTTAGAGTTTCATCTCTAATCATTTCAGAGAAGTTGAAAGAGAAATTTTTTTGTTTGACCAAGGTATCTAATCTAAGTTTGGAGGTAATACTTGCTAGGAGCTGAAGGTTGAGTAATATAACATGTAGAGGTCACCTCCATCCTAAATAATTCTATGATTTTATGTAAGTTTTTCAGAGATATAAAGAAAATGTCAAATTTCATAGCTCAATTAACCCATCCCAAATTTAGCCTGGGAGTTGATGCAAATGACTGTCTTTGTGCTGAATAATAATAGTTACCTGTAAGCTAAGTGAATTATCTCTGTGAATAGATTATTCTTTCTTTTCTATGATTTAATATACCTATCTTTTAAATTTATTGATTTATATACTAAAACAACTAGAAAAGTTTTTGAAAAATTAAACATAGTGCATGTAAAGTGAAGCTGTTTGCTTGAAGTGGATTGGGAGGTTTCCTAATTATTGAAGTTGTGTGCATAGAAGTCTCTTATCCTTGCAATGAGCAGTGATGTTTGCACCTGTAAACACAAGCACGTGCTGCACACAACAGCTCTGATATCCTCAACAGTCACACTTCTGTAATAATGATGCCTAAGCCTTTTTTAAACAGACATTTATTCAACCAAATTTCATATTATTTCAGCTTTTGCCCATTTAGACTTATGCTTTGTGCTGAAGCACTATTTTTCTAAAATATTTTCATTTTTATTGAATGTTTAATATCTTCCTGTCCTTGGACTTTTTTAGCCTTGTTTATGTAATTTATGACTTCTTAAAATTTATTTAAATGCATTTTCAGCAGGGAATTTAACAGGAACAAACACATCACTGACTTAATGTTATTATTTTTTAAAACATATGAAAATATAAAAATTCATGCAACAATAATTCTAGGTTTGGGTTACTTAGAAATATGGCAATATTTTTAAAAAGTTTTGATAAAAGGTCAAATATATTATACAACTAATTATATGTCAGGATATTTTTTAAATTATTGTTTAAGTTATGCACTCTGATTTTATATTTATTTGTAAAGTCCAGAAGCAGAAAGTAAAGCAAAATAAAGGCAGTAGAGAGCATGTATCAAAATGGGTTATTCTGTGCATACCCCTCTCTTTTAAACAAAATTTTCTTAAAGACGCAGCTAATGTGGGTAATATTTCTGGTTTAAGGATCATCCCAAGTTGATAAAATTTTTGAGTTTGGATTAGTAATAATGGATTCTGGACACTTGCATTTCAAAATGCATTTTCAAATTTTTCAAGGATGTGATGGAAGAGGAAATAAGAAATGTGGCTTAAAGTAAACTTTACTGTGTGAAAAGATGAGTCCATAAATTCATATTCCAGCAAATTTGGAGTGTCTCAAGAACTACCTACCATTTAAAAGTACCATGTAGACAAAGACTATTTCCAAAATAAATTCTGCATGTTGTTAAATCTGAATTTAGAGGCTGCCTAGATGTACACATCTGGCAGCAGGAATGAAATCCTTGTAGCTGTGTCTCCATGCCCTGATGATGTCTATCCTCAACAGGACAGCTCACTGTGCATGGGACAAGTCATGGTTCTTTTAGCCACCAGTTCATTTTCTTTCAATCTCAAACAGTCGTTCTTGGGTCACATTTCCACAATCTCTGACAACTCCTGCAATTAAAAGTGTGAGAGTTTGTGTAGTTGAAGTTGATATTCTTGATTTCATTATGCATTTCCAAGAAATGGAATGAACTGTTACATTTATATTAAAGACAACTCCTGACAGAGACTGTAAGCATTTTTTGAGGCAAAAAATGTTTTTTATTAGAAAAGTCCTTCCTCAGAAACAAATAATTTTCGCATATGTCATCTTTTTTACATGAAAAATTATAAACCTGCCAGGAAGGCCAATACAGTTGTTTGTTTCAAAATTCTCTCAGTCAGGGTTAAATCCTGTCTTTTTAGCTACAGAGACATTGATTAGTCAGTGTGTTTTATTCAAGATGCCATGCTGCTCTTCCTGCTGCTGACTTTAGCTTATGTATTGTTCTGCTTTAACTTATTTGTTACCTACATGTGCATTTCATAGAGACTACTGTATTTTTAGCAACAGTTGCAATGCATTTGCAATGGCTGTGCATGGACAACTTCTTTTTTTTTTTCAATCTCACCTGATAACTTCTGAACTCTAAGGCTAATTGTAGCATTTTTCTAGTGAGAACTGAGGGGAAAAAGACTCATTACACCTTTTGTTGCAAAGATCTCTTTGTTTTTTAATCAATCAGGATATGTTGATTCCATAATGGTATGAATCTGATTTCTTGCCCTGTCTTTATTACAATACTCTCTTTAAGCAGCTACATTTTCTTTTTTTCCCAGAGAAATCCCTTAATGTGTACGTCATATTAGAAGCAAATATTGCACATCTCCTTTGTAGAATGTGCTTGAAGCAGACATTTTTGCAGGAATGGGTTATGTATTGTCCAAGAAGGGGCAAGCTCTTGGCTCCTTCTAAGACACATGTTTATGTTGTATTACTTCTATTAGTTATTGTTGTATTAGTTATATTTGAAGGGCTAATGTGTTTAGCACTCAACAGAAACTTTGCAGACAGCTTTTGGCCTGAACTTTGTTTTCTGGATTTAGGTTATAAATGCCGAGTAGTTAGATGACTGCTGGCGCAATCCAATTCTCCTCTGCAATTTGAAGGACCACTTAGGCTGTTAGCTGATTTTGAAGGAAGAATTTTAGCAGTGATTTCACTTGACTTTTTTTTTTTTTTCGTTTCTCAATATCGTGTTTTCTGCTGCTGGTCCCCAGGCAGCCTGTATGTACCTTTCAATGAGGGTGTCCATGTTCAACTACTGTCTTGGCACATTATCAAACTTGTGCTCATTGCCCAGCAACAATGAAGAAATGGTCTTTTAAAAAGTTTCTTCCTCAGAAAAACCAAAATGGAATATTATGAGGAAATATGAGGCACTCTTTTGGCTTGAGTGCTTCTTTCCAGAAACATTTCTGAGGTTTGTGGCTTTACCTTCAAGTTTGCAGGCTTTGACAAATGTGACCCTTAGGTAATTTTTTCTTTCTCTGTGTTGTGTCTGATTTACTGTTCTATAATGAAAGGCTGCCCAGTGGAGCAAGGAGAAACAAGTTAGATTTTTTGAAAGATCACATAGACACACACAGACCAGGGGAGGAAGGAAGGCAGGAGAAAACTCCTGGTCCAAGACACTGTTCAGGCAACAGATTGCTCTGGGCCATACCCAGTCAGGTTTTTAGTGTCTCCAAGGATGGAGAATCAACAGCTCCTCTAGGAAACCAGTTCCAGTGTTTGACCACCGAGTAAAAAAGTGGTTTACTATGTTTAAAAAGAGATCCCTGTATTTTAGTTAGTGCACATTGCCACTTCTCTTTCAGAAATTGTAGTAAATCCATTTTAAATTAAATTAAAAAAGAAAACAAAACAAAACAAGAACAAACTAAAAAGCCACCCAAACCAAAACACCATAGAAGCATTTAGGTTGGAAAAGACCTAAAACCACACAAACCAAAACACCATAGGCGCTTTTACGTTGGAAAATACCTGTAAGATCATCAAGTCCAGCCATTCTAACTCAGTACTGCCAAGCCCAGCACTCAGCCATGTCCCTAATCTCTGCATCTCCACATCTTTTAAATACCTTCAGGGATGGTGACTCCACTGTTTCCCTGGGCAGTGTTTTCCTATGCTCAGCAACCCTTTCAGTGAAGAAATTTTTAGTTAATATCTGATCAAAACCTCCCATGGTGCAACTTGAGGACATTGTCTCTTGTCTTAACACCTTTTCCTAGGGAAAAAAAACAAAACAAAACAAAAAAAACCCCAAAACAACCCAAAAAACCTACTGATGATGCAGATGCCCAGCCTCCCACTTATTCTACATACACCTTTAGGATGCTGTTACTAAAAACTGTTGCTTTGAAGATTAAGGTCTTTATTTTTCAGATGTGTCTTCGTTGAGGTACTTCTTGATTTTGAGATTTACCTTATGTATAGGAGATACTATGAAATTAGGAATTCCTCAGCTTAGTAATTTTCAGTTAGGGAATCGTGTTCCTTGGTATTCATAGACTCATCAAATAATTTTATTTCTGTTTATTGCTGGGGAAAAAAATCAGATTGAGCAGATTTTGTTAAGATGATGTTCATCTTTGATAAGTATTATTCTATAGTAC
The DNA here is from genome assembly GCA_013400435.1 of Pycnonotus jocosus. NCBI lineage: Eukaryota > Metazoa > Chordata > Aves > Passeriformes > Pycnonotidae > Pycnonotus > Pycnonotus jocosus. The sequence continues at coordinate 58,311 of VWYP01021716.1, forward strand.
TTTGATCATGTTATTCCATATTTTTTTTCTACACATATGTATCTATATGTGTTTGAGACCAATACATGATAAAGGTTCCCCAGTATGTTCCTCTACAGTTAAAATATCTTAATATTCTGTTAATGAATGAATTTTAAACTTCACTGTTCTTCCTATGCATAGTAAGAAGCTTTACTGAATTCAGCTAGAATAACTTAAATAGAATTAAAGATATGCATCAGGTCATGCCTGACACTTTATAGCTGAATTCCTCCAGTGTTCATCGTGCCTTTCACTTACACAGATCCTAAGTTAATAAATATTCTTTTTTATTTAATCTTGATTTTTTATAAACTTCTAAGCCATTACTAGGAATATTAAATATTAATAAATATTCTTTAAGTATTCTTTAAAATATCTAAATATGTTTGGGCTTGTAAATCTATACATAAAAATATACCCATTATCCCATCTTCTTAGTTTTGACGAACTGAGCTCCCATTATCAAGCTACCTGAAAATCTCAGTAACACTTACAATATTTATGTGTTTATTTCTAAACTGTACTTTGTTTGACTTTTGGGGAAACAGTAGTGGGTAACTTCTGTTTGAGATTAGTCTTGTGAATGTAACTGTAGCAAGCAGGCTGCTTTATACTTGTTTACTGTCTCTGCTCAGATATTAATGGCTTATCTATTTTACTGTTTCTGCTTCAAGTGTCATAGAAAAGAATGTTTAACAGAGGATTTTCTGATTATGGTTCAGTATTTGTTGCACAAAACTGGATTGTGTTGGTGCTCTTTCATTGTGCATTTCACCCCTATAACATCTGCTCTGGCCCAGAAGGCAGTTTGAACTTTGTGTGACTTCCAGCTCCTCTCATCAGGGAAAATGACACTTCAACAGATGTAGGAAATGAATTCATGATGACACAAAGACTGTTTTATCTAACTAAAAATAAAAAACTCTGTAATCCAGGAGACAGAAATTGAAGGAGGAATCCATAATAGTTCAAATAAAACCTTAGGACTTTAAATCAGAACAGTATTCTCTACTGACAAATCCAAATTAAGGCTAATGTGATAAAACGAAAAGTTCATTTATACTGAACTACTTAATTGTGAAACTTTCTGGCAAGCAATTATAAATGTAACATCTCTCATACCATGGAGAAGTGATGCTTTATGATTTATTAATAGTCTGCCCACTAGAAAATTGAAAATAACCAAACTCTTTAGGGTTTAATTTTTTGTTTATTGTCTTTGCAGATGCAGTTTGTCTTTCAGATGTTTTTACAAAACTTGCAGACAAGCATTCAAGGCCATTGAATGGAAGAGGGATATCTTTAGGCCAGTTAATATACTCTTGTTCATAAGAAAAAAAATAAGGTTACATTGTTTACAGGATATTAGAATATTAGGAAAGGATGATTAGGAAATTTTGTGTAGTTTATTAAACTGCTAAAAGACTCAAAAAGTACATTTAAATGAGAAAGCATTAAATGAATTGCATTTGGATAGTTTGGATTAATTTGTCGCTGTAGGTTCTCACACACATAGAAAAAAGATTATTCTTTAACACTCTCTTTGTTCCCAAAGGATTATAAATGCATCAGGTGGTTTTAAACACTACAAGTCTCACAGACTTTACAAGCTCAACAAGAACATCATCTCCTTTTCAGGATAGGATGATAGGATTTTTCCCTCATATTTGGATGTAAGAGTGATCCTATTTTTTTTCCAAGATTTTGTTGTGGGTTTGCTGTTTAATGAATAATTTTAATAACTATGTCATTATCTGTAATGGTCATCTATTGTGTAATATTTGACCATATTCTGTTCCCTCTTCAAAGATCTAAATCGTTAGAGTCTTCTCCATTTATCTGAAAAAAAACCCAATAGTACCTTAGGTGACTTAAGATATCTCCAAACATGGTTTTCATTGAGTCATTCCACCTCTCAAGTCAAACAGCTTTAAATAGACTTTAATTCAGACTTATTTTGTATTGTTTTTTTAATGGAGCTCTTCAGGGCAGAGGTACACTCTTCCAAATTTTCTGATTAGTCATGGAAATAGCTTAGATCAGACTTTTGCTAATGGAAATGTAACTTCAGGGCTTGTTTAGTGGTTTTTTTTGGATTTGTATTTCTTTGCTGAATTAGTAGCTGAGAAAGTTTAACCTATTCATATTGTTTAAAAGAACTCAAGCATTTGCCCTGAAATAAAATTCTCTTGAACTGTCTGATACTTAACAAGTTAATTGTGTATTTACTAATTTATGTTTCCTCATTTCAGCTTAGAGGTCCAAATGGTTCTAAAATACAGTATTTAAACCAAAACCAAAACCAACAAACAAACAAACAAACAAAGGACCAAAAAACCCAAAAAAGCCCCATGTTTTTTCAATGGTGTTTCAAAGTATATTTAAATTATAAATTATTCAAATTTTAGGAGACAATCAATTTCTTCAAGAGTTGTGTAATTTTCATTCAAAGCTCATTCACTTTTATCTGGGCATCAGTTCATTTAAACATAATATTCTTGGAATTCTGCATACTAAAGGATAGAAAGATTAACTGGGTGAGTGGTTGCTCTGGGATTGAATTTGATACCTCTCACAAACATATTAATTTCTTCAAGCTCTAGGATAATGAAGCCAAGTTTTCAAGAATATATTTAATATATTTCAAGAATATATTTAATAGAAGTTAAATAATTTACTGAAAACAAAACCACATCACCCAAGTAAGCTTGCTAACTAAAAGAAGTCAAAGAACACTAATAGCCAAGGGTGTAGTTTTTGCCGAAGAACTTAGGCTAAACAGAATTAGGACCTTCCCAAAGAAAAAAGTCCTCTCGGCTAAATCTTGCAGTCTACTTGTTTTTGTCAGAAGCCAGTGCCAAAGATATCCAAGTGAGTGTCTGTAGCTGTCACCGCTTCCCTTAGCTCCATGTTGATCCCAAGTTATGCCTTGCTTTGTCTTCAGAGCTGCATCCTTTCCTTTTTACTGCCTCCCCATTAACCTCTCCCCTTTAGAGAATTTGCAGTCCAAAAGATTTAGAAAGGCCCCTCCACAGCTGAGTGATGTCTAATGGTTCAAAAGTAAATTCAAAAAGTTATTCAGATATATTGATGTAGCATAAAGCTGTCAAACTATGTTTTACGCAACTTATACTGTGGAAACTAGAACAGAATATGAAATGTTTTGCTTTTGTGGCTTTTCAATGCAGACAAAAGGAAGTCTTTTCAAGTTTTATCAGTGCTTGGGTGGGATTTTTTTTCTTTAAGAAATGGAATTATTAAGAGGATGTTGGGTGGGTTTATTAGTTGAAGCAGAGCTTTACTCAATTTTTTTTCAGATTTTATTGAAATATCATCCCTTTACCTTTTTGGTACCTTGTATATCTTTTATATATATTTAAATGTACATTTATATAGTATGCTCTTTGAACATGTTTTAATATATTGCTAAGGGACAGTAGAAGTACGTGTGAGTGACTTACTGCTACAATTTTCGTAACCTCTCTCTGATGGCACCTCACTTTTGTTGCATCTCTGCAGACACCTACTGCAGATTTGTGATGTTGGTTCTGAAACCCCAAGGCTACTGCTGCTGATGGGACTGCAATCAATTAGTCTACTAAATATTAGTCCTTATGAATGCAGTCATCTGTCTCCATATTTAACAGTACAAATGGACCTCTCATTACTGTTCTTACTTATCTTCCTTAGTGATTTTTAAACCCATTAAGAAATAATTCAGCAGAATCCTCTTAGTGTATTACAACTGATAATAGTTCCTTCATAATGACTCTGATCAAAAGGGAAGGGATTGGTTGTATCACCTAGTTCTTGTAGTGCTCTTTTATTTTGCTATGAAATTGGACATGTACGAAAGAGTGAGGGAAGCCCCAAATGGATTCATTTTTTCCCAGAACAGCTGTGCTACAGTAGCTTTACAGTCCCCAGACTTCTACTCAAATACACCTTTTACATCTTGCCTTCTTTTTTTTTTTTTTTTTCTGAATAGGTAGTTAGATGATATTCCTTGAAACATGGAAAGAGAAAGTACTTTTTCAGATCTATCTAGAAGGCACTATTTATCTCTGGGCTTAGTTTAACATAGGCAGCACTTCTACTAAATTTTTGCAGTATCTCCACTGATGTGATAAAATAAGCATTTGCCTGTATATTCAAAGAGATTCACAGCTGCCTGATGCAAAGAACTCCACTTTTTATTTATCCCATTAGTTAGTGTACAGTAATAATTTGAGTTGTGGGTACATTTCTACCATCTTCATCAGAGCTTATACTATCTCTACTTCTTCAGACAGATTTAGAAGTATGGTGAAATTTTCTGAATGTGTTATCTATTTGTAATATTTTGCTTTCAGTAATTAACAAGTGAGTATTCTCCTAGCTTCATACTTGAATATTTGCCTGACTACTAAAAAGCAGAGATTTTGAGATGAATAACTTGGGCAATATTTTTCTTTCTGGGTTGCATGAAGCAATATTTTTTTTTATTTACATCAAGCAGAGCTAGGAAAATGAGGCTAAGAAAATGGGACAGATGGTCTTGCATTTTTCTATTTTGTGACTATTAAAGTACCATATGTAGAAAAAATTATTTCCTTTTGGTTTCAGAGATGCAGCTAGCATGTCTCCACAGAGTTTATATAGTTGCACTCATGCTAAGAAATTTATTTGGATTTGAGCTGTTTGCCAAAGCTGTGTTACAATCTCAAATACCTATTTAATTTATGAAGTAAAACTATTCTCTTACTTTTTCACCTCTCATCATGCCACCTCTTACATTCGACCTGACATGTATTACCTAATCTGTTGCATTTACATAGTTCAACGTCAGTTATTGGAATTAAGCAATGCAATTGTCCTTGAAGCAACACTGCTGAAATGCTAACATATATATTTCTGAAGCAAATGTACAAGACTGCTCTTTAAAAGAATATGGTATCAGCAAAATGGTACCATAGGATCTAAAAAGCGAATCGGTGATGGGAAATAAATATCCAAGCTCTTCAAGTGGCTTGAAGTTCTTCCATGGCTGTATTTATTAGTACCTTGGTTTCCACCAGCAGTCATAGGTCTTGAGGCTATAGTAGAGCTTTACCTGACAGGTAAATAAAGAAATGAGGCTTGGGCCTCCTAGATGATTTATTACTCCTTGATTCTTGTTGCAACACAAAGTAAAATTTTGTGTTTAAACTGATTTCCTTTCTTGCATGTAAGTTTGGCTTTTACTTCTGGTACCATGGGTGTAAAGACCAGAGATGAGAACAAGCAGCCTCCTTCTCTGTCAGGGCTCTGTGTGCCCTAAAGGAGCCTTCACCATGCTCCTCACTGTTGAACTGGGAATGCCACTACTCCCTCCTCTCTAGTACTGGAGTCAACATTTTTACAGTGCCCTTCAGCTCCTTTCTGGACTCCTGCAATCTTCCTGGTTGTCTTTATGGACTGAGAATTTTTGATTTTAGCAGAATGCACACAGGTAATTACCTTTGCCTGAGGCAGGATATGTTCCTTGTGGCTTTTTGTGTTATTTATTCTTAGCTATTTTCTTGCAGGGGCAGGGTATAAGGTATTAATACTCACTAAAAAAATATTCAGTTGTGATGATCTTCTTAGGAAAAGCATTCACAACTCAGGAAATCTCATGAAAAAATATTATGTGCTGTACAGATATTTGATGTCTGATTTTGTTTATTTGTTTATTGGGAATTTTTGTGGTAAATACCCAATTCTGTTAAATTTAGGTTGGCAGACTGATACTGAAGCAGTCTTCAGTTTTCTTTGCCTATTTTGGTGTAGCTTTTCATATGACTATTGGAACAAAAAATTCACATCTTGTCTAATTCATGCTTATTTAGGCTAATTATATGAGGTTAATAGCGAATCTATTTCATTGCACTTTTAATTATAATAATTCTCATGTTAATATCTATGGATAGTACTTTGCTGATAGTTTTTCTATGCTCAGCTTTTCTTGAATTGTTGCAATCAACAGAACAGAATAGTTGTGAGTTTTAGCAAGTTTTAAAGTTACATTCATGGGTAAAATTTGTCACATGAAAAAAAACCTAGAGACTTGGAGATGGGGAAAATACCTTCCTGCCTCTTTCCCAGACTCCAGATACCACTCCTCATTCCTGGCCTTCACTCCCATTATTATCAGCACCCATGCAGGTAACAGTTCATTCAGTGAGGTGATGGGTAATGTAGGAGGCTGGACTGAGGACACAGTGGGTTTTTTCTGTCATTTCTGCTTTTTTTTCACTCCTTTTTCCCACTGCTGCTTCTGGCTAACTCATTTCCTCTGTTCTGTTCTGGGTTTTCCACAGCCCTTTCAGGATGTGTTTGCTCTCCCATGAGTTCATGCATTGACCAGAGTCCTGGAGTGTTACCAATTGTGCCATGGAGCACCTCTTATCACTTTGGCCTTCATGTCTCTCTCTTTGGCCTTCTAAGAGATGCTACAAACTCCTTCAGCCCTCTCAGTTGTGTCCTGCAGTGGGTCCATCGTGACCCAGCTAGAACTTCCTGTATTTGTCACAGCACAATCTCTGAACTCCCTCCCCTGCAACCAGCCCCACTAAGAAAACCTTACTTTTCATATCTTGTACACTTGAATATGAGAATATTGTGGGAGGGAATGCCAAAAGCCTTGATAAAATCAAGATAATTGCCACCCACTGTTCTTTTCTTGTGCACAAAACTAATAATTTTATCCTAGAAGATGGTGGAGTTGGTCAGGCATGATTTAGCCTTAGTCAGTCTGTGTGTTACAAATCACCTCCTTTTTCTTATTGAATTTCTAGTTTTATGTTCATGTATATTTCTATCACTTTTTTTCTTTTTTCCCCTTCTTCTTTAATTTTATCCTCAGGTTTGGGGCATAAAAGGCTGTCATCATTGTGTAACGTGCTTATTTAATTTTTTTTCTCTATCTCTCTATGTACTTTAGTTCAAAACAACGTTTAGTTGAAATTTCATACTTGTAGAACAGATTCTATATATAGAATGAAAAAAATATAAAACCTTATGATAAAAGATTTAAACTGGTAAATTCTCAAATGAATTTACAATCTACTTTATCTTTTTCAGCTTTACTTCAAGTAACAATTTCACTTAGCAAAGTTGAGCTCAGTGTGGGTGAATCCAAGTTCTTCACATGCACAGGTATGTAGAATAAAGTACAAAATTTATTTGTAGGTATATAATCTTTGTTAAATTTTGAATTTTTTATGTATTTGTAACTGAAGTAATTGTTTCACAATATTAAATTAACATATTGTTGTATATTCACACTGACTTATGAGAACTGTGGATAATACTAGAACTTCACTGGCTTCACATTTCCAGTCTAAGATATCTTCATTTCACACACTGAATCGGTTTGAATTCTCAATATCAGTACTATCAGGTAGTTTATATCTGTAAGGATGCTCTTGTAGTTAAAATACTGTAACTTATTTAAACAAAGGAATCAAATCCTCTCCAACCTAATGAGAAAGGCAAGGAGATTTTTTTCTGGTGAGGCAGTAATCAGTCAGGAGGAGAAGAATTTGCATTTGTAGCTGATTGATATGGATCCTTGACATTGCTGAGTTGAGATCTTCCATTGACAGTGACACATGGCCTGACTACACTGACAGTGCAATTGCCTAGTGGCTTGACCTCTTGACCCAGTCACTGCTATACTTACTTTCCTATAAGCCTGTTTCTTTCCTATAAGACTTTTTACTTTTCTGAGGGTTTTTTTTTCCCTCTTGCAATCCTTGAGGTGCTATTTACCCTGTCTCAACAATTGTCCATCTGCCTGCAGTTTTGTCCTGCTTGTCTTTCTTACAACTCGCCTAATTTAGCAATTAGCTGACATTACAGAATCACAGAATCACTTAGGTGGAAAAGACCTCCAAGACTGTCAAGTCCAAGTTTTGACTGATCACCACCTTGTCAACTACAGCATGGCACTGAGTGTCACCTCCAGTCGTCCCTTAAACACCTCCAGGCTGATTCCACCATCTCCCTGGGTAGCCAGTGCTTGACAGCCCTTTCCATAAAAAAATTCTTCCTGAATTTTGCTTAAATTCCTGACACTGCATAGACTGTGCATTGGTAGGCATATGCATTGCATGATGTCCTTCTAAATGTCTAAATTTGGATGGGTCTTGGTTTTGTTTGTAGCCATTGGTGAGCCTGAGAGCATAGACTGGTACAACCCACAAGGAGAGAAGATCGTTTCAGGTCAGAGGGTGGTGGTTCAGAAGGAAGGCGTTCGGTCACGCCTCACCATTTACAACGCGAACGTAGAAGATGCTGGAATTTACCGCTGCCAAGCAACAGACGCCAAAGGACAAACTCAAGAAGCTACTGTAGTTTTAGAGATTTATCGTGAGTAAAATACTATCAGTTAACAAATAAAAGACTGTGTTTTAAAAGCCACCAGCACAGAGAAAGTAAAGCCTCTCAAAATATCATCCCAAGCTTTGAACTTTATCTTCCAAATAATTGCATCTCCTGCAGTTTAGTAAGTAGACATTATGACAAAGATATGAATTGAATGGAAGACCACTTCTAAGTATTGTAGATTGCTTTTCTCCTGTATTTTAGAATGCCATGTTGTGAGGGTGCACTGTATGCCCCTCAAAGAAATGAGAAAAAAGGAGGGAAAAAAAATTGATCAGTATAATTCATATTACAAGTGTGTATACAATTTATGAATTACACAATAATTCAAATATGTGCATAAACAAAAGTGCACGAAGCGCAATATATGACATTTAAAAAGCGGAGTTTTTACTGAATTGTTATTTTTATCTCTGTCTTTTGCTGTTCTTGGCCTTATGAAAGAGTTTTCAGATAAAGCAGTGAAGCTTAGTGTGATAAGTAACCAAAATGGATTTCAATTGCAAGCAACTACTTGAGGAGTATATTTGAAAAATAAATACATTCTATTGTATTGTATGAGAGTCTCTAAAAGATTTGAGTAATTTGTTTCTCAGTTGAATAACTACATTGTATCACATTCTTTGGATCAATCAAAAATGTCTAAAAGCTGTGCATTAAACAAGCACAGTGAATACATAAGGCAAGGTCTTTGTTGGTGAAAGGATGGGACATATGCCAGCAGCCCTTCAGCTGAGTTGGGATCTAATTTCATTGGAGAACAGGTTTTTTAAATGTGAAAGAATTATAATGAGACAGAAAATATGGAGTAGAATGGTAAAGCACCGCTGCTGGAAGGTACAGATAACTCAAATAACAAATGACATACAATTTTTTAAAAATCTTCTGATAAATGGATGGTAGCAGTTAGAAGCGATTACATGATGGCCTGAAACCTCACAAATCAAAGGATTTCAATTTTTCAGGAATTCATTTGTATGCATGAACCTGCCAGTTACTCCATTAGCAGAGTGCTGAGAAAGGTAGATGTCTTTAAAAGCATTTGCATGTGTTAATTTTAATACTTCTGAGGTCAGAGAAACCCAAAAACCTACACAAGAAATGTCAAGGTTTGTGGGAACAGACACGTAAAATTTCCTTATTCATATTTGTGGTGTCAGAAAAAAGCAGGATAACTTGTTGGTAGTCTGTGGGTGTGGTTCCTAGGACTCTAAGATGTCTGTGAGAGGATTTTTTTCTGACTTCATACAAAAAATGTATGAGAGATGTATGAGAGATGTAACAACAAAATTGTGCTCCCTCTGCTGTGGGAAAAGTGTGGATTATTTGAACTTGCACTCATATCAATACAAAAAAATAAAACAAACAAAAAAACAAAGATGAAGCTGCATCTCTGGCTTAAGCTCCCCAGAGTTTACTCTGAACTGTAATTGGCCATCTTTGGTCTGAGATCTTATTTATTCTCTGTGCAAGAAGTTTCATTTTTTTTTGTTGTTGTTGTTGTTAGTCAATTGCATTAGATATTTTTGAGATCGTGGATTAATACCATCTTGGACTTCTGAAAATACTGAAGTTATTCAACATGTGGAAAATCAAATATCATTTGGTTATTTGAGCTTAGAAAAATTAAAAGCCTCTACAGACCTAAAATAATCTTGTTAGTTCCTAAAAATAAGGTTACAATTTCTTATGACCTAATAGTCATATAGACCTAATAGTTTATCATTGGCTTTTTAATGTTGTCTTTTACTCAGCTGCCGTTTTTCTCAAGGAGGCAAAAATTCTACTCTTCTAGTGGGAATTTTGCAAATTTTAATGGTTTTTATGGAAGTTTTGATAGAATTAAAAACATCAAGATTTTAATTCAATAACAGAATAATGAGGAATAAATCCCAAAAGAGAGTAAATACACTATCAACATGAATATATAAACTTCTTAGACCTAAAGTTTAAAAACTGTTTTTCAGAACATTGAAAGCAATGAAAATACATTTACAAAACCTGGAGAATGTATATAAATAAACAAAATTTTGCATAATAAAAAAAGATATTTTGCATAATACAAAGTTGTAAAGCAATTTTTTCAGGCAAGGTATAAGTCCAGGACCATTTGAGTCTTATGTGGGAAAATTATATTATGGAAATAATTCTGTATTATCACAACGAGAAGATTTAGTAGTGGTGTTTATCTTATTTGCTGTTGCATATAATTTTAATGCTAAGTTAAGTGTAGGACTCTTACTGTATTCTGTTTTCTTTGGTTTTTTTCCTTTTCAGAAAAGCTCACCTTTCGGGACATAGTATCTCCACAGGAGTTCAGGCAGGGAGAGGATGCAGAAGTTGTTTGCCGTGTTACGAGTTCACCTGCTCCTGTTGTCAGCTGGTTGTATCGGAATGAGGAAGTCACAACGATTGCTGACAGTTAGTATTTTGGTAACTCTTTAAGTTATACATTCCAATTAATATTAGAACATTAAAAAAAAAATCTAATCACATTTTAGTGGGGGATTTTGGTTAGCCCATCAGCTTAAATGTAATTTAACCAGGTTCTGTGATCTGTAGAGAATCCGTATGCAATGGTTTCCCCCATGTGTCTTTTTTCCAATCATGAATTTTGTCTGGGTGTAACATGAGTGTCCAAATGCCCAAAAGATTGCTGGGCGCTCCTTCACAGGATCTCTTCCTGGTGTGCCTTGTCTGTAGGAGTTGAACACCTTTAAAACACACAGAGGTGAACTTCACTGCACACCAGGCTGTGATACTGACCCTACACAGCATTGACTTTGGGATACTTGCCCAGTTGCTCAGAGAATTCCAGGTGGAGAGGCATTTTGCATTATTGTGAGAGTTTGCTTGTATAAGGGTAAGTTACCCTCTGAGTTACAAATAACTGGGATATAAGTAATCTGCTGAGGCTGGACTGATAAAGCCTGGAGTAAGATAAACCTCACCTTCCCCACATGCAAGTTCTAAGTCTTTAGAGAAGCAATTAATTAGGCATATAGATTTTTTTTAATCTCCCCCCTCAAAAACTCTGAATCATTTTTTTCAGAGCTGTCTCTTTGCCAAAACAGGACTTTTTCACATTTTCTGGAAATTGAACTAAGATTGTTAATTAACCACCTTTTCTAACTTCCCATCAGCTTTTCTCTCTGCATGTAATGAAGCTCAGGGTAGTATTATGCATTTAAAATTCTTATTCTTTTAAAATTAATTGTTCTTTTTATTTCAAAATGAAAATGAAAAGCTTGTTGGGGCCTTTATGAAATCAAATAAGCCAATGTGGAACAGTTGTAAGGGGGTAAAAAAAGCTTGGTTGATATTTCTAGACTCAGTCTTGGGTTCTTTTCCATTGGGAAAGAAAGTTCTGATTAAACTTCTTTCTTATTTAATATATCCTATTTCTTCTGTCATCTAGACATGGACACTAAAAGGAAACAGAAAACCTCTACACTTAGATAAAAATAGTAGAAATTTATTTATATATAAATATATATAATTAAACAGTGAATGTAGGTGAGACAGAAAATTTTCAAAAATAAGAATGCTGAAAATAAAACAAGAATTGGCAATCTAGGAAAAAGTCATGCAAGGATTATAGACTTCAAAAAATAGAACTGCCTCAAACATCTCTCTCAAATTTTTTATTGCCATTTTGGTTTTCAATCAATCTGCAGGATTAGCAAAGCAGATGAAGCAACATTTCCTTTCTTCTTTAAAATCATGCATTTTGAAAATTGAGTTTTTAAAATTTTAGTGCATAAACATCTATTTTGTAATCATTTTCTTTCACAGTGTTAAAAGATACAATGATAGAAACTAGTTTTAAATTAAATAGTTAAATGCTTCCCTTATGTTCTGATCTAGAATGGTATCTAAATACAATTCCAGTCATGCTTTGGAGGAAGCAGTTTTAAATCACATAAAACTTAGTGGGTTTTGTTTATATAGGTTTCTAACACAGGTGAAAACCAGCATGCTCACTGTCTTACAGTTCAGAATTTTTTTCATGCCTTGTGAAATAAAATTTACTCTGTTTTACATTATAATTCCAGTTTCAAAACCTACAGTGGATAATCAAATTCTCTCTTATTCTGAAAGATGATTTAAGGCAGACTTCTTATGAGCCAGACTCTAGATCATATTGGGCAGGCTGTTGCAATCCAGTCCTGCTGCTTCCTCAGTGTAGCATAGTCTCTGATATTTCATTTCCACTTCAAATCAGTAGCTTGTGCAGTTCTAATTTCAGTACTGGAGATGTGCTGCCATTGCCCTGCAGAATGCACATAGACCATTAAATTAAAATACATTTCCATTAACCAATACACAAATGTGATTGCTTTCTTTAAGATGGTTAACATGATGTGTTTATTTTATGTTCAGAAGACATTACAGCCCCTCTTGTAAAGAATGGCCAGCTGTATGAGAAACAGGTTTAATAACAGTCTTGGTCTTCAACATTTTCCAAAAGTTTCAATATTTTTTCAACAGCTCTTTATTTATGTCTTACTATTAGGATGTACAGTATTTTGTTGGGCATTCTAGCTAAAAGCCTGGTACATGCACAGCAAAATTTGCCAACCATGAGCCAGAAGTTTGTTTGGATTGGATTGAGTGGCACTGGAAGACATAAGCCCTTCTTGTCAGCCACACCACCTAACGTGATGTGAGTGAAGGGGAAGGTCAGATGACTGACTGTTCTTCTGAATCAGGTGATTGAAGTTGAGGGGGTTGAGTCCAGACAATGCAGTGATGAGCTGGAGTAGTGTAATCCCCAGTTACTTCCAGATTCACCGACTCGAATCTGTTTAGTAAAGGGCACAATTTTTATCAAGATATCCATGGCACAGTAAACTTCTTGTATGCTCATGGGAATATCTAATACTGTATCCATTGTTCTTCAATGAAAATTGAAAATTTATCCAGCCAAAATTTAGTTTTTGTTTCCTGATACTAAGTGAACCCTCATTTTTTCAGTATTTTATAGAAACTGAGATCACCTCCAGCCCTCTTGTTCATCTCTCACATTGCATGTCTATGGAAAAAAAATCCAAAACAAACAAAAAACGGGTTACTAGTGCTTAAAGGCTTAAAGAAGGGCTGGATCTCACCTTTTCAAAGCATTTGGAGGTCTGGTTCTGTGTAGATAATTGTGTAGGAGCAGAACAGGAAAAGATATTATATTTTGTATGTGGTAGTGTATGACATGGCATTAATATTCAAGCATGACTCTAACAAACCAGAAATAATTAGCATAAATGTGCTGATGATGTTAATTTCCTGTAAACTTCTATCAGGTGAAGCATGATTTTCTTTTTTTTATTATTATTTTTTTTTATTTCTCTCTTCATGTTATGGTAGAATTCTTGCTACAGAAGTCATTTGCCAGTCAAAACTGAAAGCTGCTAGATCTCATCATCCTCTGATATAGAAAGGTGCGAAATAGAACAACAGCTGAATAACAGGGATTCAGGTTCTTCAAAACACACAGATTCAGTGAATTGCAGGAAGTCATTCTCCTCAGAAGAATGCATTAATATTGACTTTTGGTGGTAGTCAATATTGACTAATATTGACTCACGAGGTTGACCTTGACTGTATACCAGGTGTCACCAAAGCTGCTCAATCACCTCCTCTGCAACTGGACAGGGCAGGGAAAATAGAATAAAAGGCTCATGGATCGAGATAAGAACAGGCAGAAATCACTTGCCAATTGCCATCATGGGCAAAACAGACTTGATTCGAGAAAAATGTAATTATCAACATAATCAGAGCAGGATAATGAGAAATAAAAGTCTTAAATTGCACCCTTTCCTCACACCTTCTTTCTTCTTGGGCTTAACATGACTCCAGACATTGTCTCCTGCTGCTCCTTCCTCCTCAGGAAAGGACTCCTCACACTCTTATGCTCCAGTGTGGGGACACCTCCATGAACTCCAGCAATCCTTCCAACAGCCTGCAGTCCTTCAAGAGCCACTCCAGTGTGGGTCCCCCATGGGCATCTGCTTTGGCACGGGTTCCTCCACGGGTTCACAGGTCCTGACAGGAGCCTACTCCAGCACGAGTTTCCCACAGGATCACAGCCCCCTTCAGGCATCCACCTGGTTACACCAGGTCATCCAGGGGCTACAGGTGGATCTCTGCTCCCTTGTGGGCCTGATGGGGTACAGCTGCACCATGGCCTGCCAGGGAATCTCTGCTCTGGCACCTCCTCTTCTTCCTTCTTCACTGACCTGGGTGTCTGCAGGGTGGTTCTGTTCCCAAATTCTCACTCCTCCCCTGGCTGCAATTGCTGTTGCACAATTATTTTTCCCTTTCTTAAATCTGTTATCCCAGAGGTGCTACCACTGTTGCTGACGGCCTTGAACAGTGGCAGGTCCTTCTTAGAGCCCGCTGGCAATGAATGGCTCTCTAAGACATGGGTGAAACTTCTAGAGGCTTCTCAAAGAAGCCACTTCTGTATCCCCCCAGACTAAATATCTTGCAGAAAAACTATATACAAGATTATGGGAGAAAATGAGACAAGTGTGTTGAGAGTAAGACAGGGAGAATGCTCATCAGCATTAGCAAAATGGATTTGATGGAGGGCAAAATTAATTGAATTAATTCCCAGTTAAATAGTGTTGAATGGTGAAACACAAAGACAGAATTAAAGCAATATCTCCCCTCTCCCTCCTGGAGGAACTTTACCTTTTCATTCCTGACTCTTCTGTTTCATTGCTGACTCCTCTACCTTGTCCACCCAAGGAATGCAGGGAGATGGGGGAATGGGGCCTGTGGTCAGTCTGTAACAGTTCCAGTGTGATCCTTTCTCTGAGTTGCAGTTGTTCAGGATGAATTTGCTGCAGCATGGGGTCCTCTAGGGATTACAAAGGAGATATCTGATCCAACATGCTCCTTCTTGAGTCATCAACACATAAACCCAGTACACTCATTCAGAGAGAAGGGAGAGGAAAAATTAAATTCAGATCCAGTTTAATCCTGCAGATTATAATTTTGCTGCTGTGTGTGCAGGAAAGTGTGTGCATGGCTTTCAGAGCCTGATTTTATGGTGTCCTTCAGCTCCTCAAAATGTCTATTGAATTTTAGTTTATGCTAGCCTTTGCAGAAGATAGAGTGCTTTCTTTTTATGGGTTATGTCTTTGTACCCATTTCTGTGAGGTGTTAGAGGGTAGTGAAATATATCATTGACCAAGAGTGAATGAAGAAAGGAACAGGAGGAGAGAAGGAGGGCAAGCAAGCTGAAAATCGTCAATAGGCACAAAGATAGATAGTCTGGAGAGGGAAACAGCATTTTGTTACTTATTCTATTTTAAATTGCTCAATTTAATTTTTGAGGGGGATTTTTTCCCTTTATTCTTTTTGTCATTCTGTGTAAGTGTTCATCAGTATTCCACTCATTCTGCAATAAATTGTAATTTAACTTTGCAGTTGATTACTCCTTGGAGTAAGTAGGAAATTATGGACAGAAAATCCAGATTGAATGCAGGGAAATTCAATGAGTTTTGGAATGAAGAAACCCCAAATTTCCCAGCATACATTTTCCTTTTAAGTGTAAAAGTGTTTTGTCAATGAGCATTCAGATTATACAGAGAAAGTACATATTCATTTAAGTTAGTGTTCCTCATGTTGTCTTGATTTACTTGATTTATGCCACTTGATCTCTTATTTTCCTTTCTAGATCGATTTGCAGTATTAGCAAACAATAATCTCCAAATTCTTAACATCAATAAAAGTGATGAAGGAGTATACAGATGTGAAGGAAGAGTGGAAGCAAGAGGAGAAATTGACTTTCGGGACATAATTGTTATTGTGAATGGTAAGGAGTAAAGTTGGTGAATTGACTTCTTGCTTTATTTGATTTTTATGGCTTATTTTAACATATATCAACTTCTAAAAACCTTTATTAAATTGGTTAATATAATTGTCATGTCTATTTAATATTGGTTTCTTATAAATGTAATTGCTTAATATTGAAAAACAATCTACTCTACTATGTAAATAGAATTCATTACATTTCATAATATCAGTAAATAAAAAAAGTGTAAACAATGGATCATTATTATTACAGAACAATAATTATTTCAAGACTTTAATTTCAGATTCTAGTAGTTCAGTTCAGTGGTATTTCTCAGTGTTTTGTCATTTACTCTTAAAAAACACACTTGATTTTTCATAATTATTCACCTTCACTGTGTTAACGTACTTACGAGCTGTCCCAAAAGTCACAATTACGTTTTATGAACAGTCTTAGTTACAGATTTTTTCAAATTTTATTTTTGTGAGAAATAAAATATGTGAGGAGTTACCTGAAAATTTGCATTATACATTTTCTTAGTTTATAATAAACCCGTAGGAAGGAAAATCAATGAATTGAGCCAGGATGGAGCATTTAACTCAACCTCTCCTAAACTCGACATTGACCTGTTGAAAGATAACTATCTCTTCATATATTGCCTGGAAAGGACACCGCTCTTAAAGGGCATTTTTTATCTCTGCAGTCTGTTTAATGTCAGCCTTTCAGTGGAATTCTTCCACAGTGTGCCTTGGGTTTGGAGCTTTAAATGCTCTGCCCTTGACTGATCCTTCTCGGCAAACCCTGGTTTACATAATTCATTATGTAAGGGGAACTCACAGCTCGTTTCAGCAGGAAGAGCAGATTCTGGCACAGGTACTTCTTAGTCCAGGTTGTCAAGCAGCGACATCTGAGGCAGAATTCTCTAGATTGTTGTGGGTGGTATATTCTGGTGCTGCATTCCCACAACTCCTGGCTATGTACAATTCCAACAGTGCATCTGGTAACATTTAAAATACCGAATGAGATTTTCTTCTGCTGCTATTTATGTACTGGGATATTAATCCACCTTCTGATTACCTTTCACTTCTCTCTGGCATTTATGTGCAGCTGAGCTGAGAGAGTCTGTATTTAACCTAAAACATTGGGTGCAAACCATGGTCTGACTTCATTTATTGCTGAATTATAAAAACAAATTTGGTCCTTCGTACATTTATTATGACTCTAAGCAAGAATGTTAACACTGATCTCTAAACTTCATCATGGGAGAAGAAGGAGCTGCCAAATAAGTGATTATGACATGGTTGGTCATGTAGAGTGACATCAATTAAGAGCTATTTCCTGCTTCATTTATAATAATGAATAGGTTCGCCTACATAAAGTTGAATGGATACAGCTTGATCCAAAATAGCTTTTAGAGTAATATTAAAATTCAGAAAAAAAGAAACAATGTTGTGTTTTTTGGTGAAAATGAAAGCCATAAATGAACTGGAATCAAAAAAGAAAATAAAAAAGAAAAAAGAAAAAAAGAAGGATCAGTCTACAGGCCACCAAAAGCTACATGGCTGTATTTCCACTGCATCTCCTTTTCCAAAAGAGAAATAAGAAATGATACTTACTTTGAAGGATAATCTAAACTTGTGATAAAAAGAAAACATTATCCTGAAAGTATTTATATGTAAAAGTTGTTCAAATTTAAAGCTTAAATTATTTACTGTTTATTTACTCATCTTGTAACAGTCACTGTAGAATCTACAGGAATGTGCAAGATCTACCATAACTGTATTTCTATAATAAGAGTCACAGAATGAGGTGAATTGGAAGGGACCCACAAGGAGTTCAATGAAAATGTTGTCCTGGTTTCAACTAAACCAGGATAGAAGTATGTGAGGTCTCCAAAACAGGATAAACTGTAACAAAAGAACTTAAGGGTACTTCATGAAAGCACACCACCTTAATTATAGTAGTTGGGGTTTTTTTAATTAATGTTTGCATATGAACAGTTTGCAAATTTACTAAAAAATAATTAAAAGTAAATCTTGGAACAGTTTGATATCAGGGTAATTTCTAAGGTATGAAAATTCTTGGAAGGTTACAATGGGGAAGAAATTGACAGCAGGATTATCTCTCAGAAATCTAATGTTTATATTTCTTTTCTGCTTGCAACACTAAAATTTTTGTAGCATTTCTTTTCCAGTAATATTTACAGTGAGGTCTGGATGTCAGGATTTTCTGTGGTTACAAATGATTGACATAGAAGAGAATGAAAGAATTCAAGTCCTCCTTGAAACAAAACAAAATTTTGTTATTAAAATTATTAATGAAAATTAAACAAAATTTTCTTTTACTTGTTCTTTTGTCTCTCTTTTTTTTTTTCCCTACACTTTTTTTCTTTCTTTTAAATTATTTTTCCCTAATGTACTACTTAGATTTATTTTTTACTCTCTGAGAAATTCCATAAATTAAATAGTCATCCTGATCTCCCTGAAATTAATGAAAGAGAACTGTTTACAAAATTGTGTGGGACTGAGTTTTGCCACTCTGCTTCAAGTATTAAATTCTAGAGATTTACCAGCATATCTTCATTTCTCTTTTCCTCGTGTAGCTTTACACTTTAGATCCAACCTATGTACATACAAGAATAAAAAGAAAACCAGATTTATTCCTTGAAAATTGATGAGCAAAGTAAATTTTTACTTCTGAAAAGAGAAAATAATATTTCAATTCATTGCCATTGCAGTATCTCTTGGAAGCTTGAAGCACTTAACCATGCACTGAACCAGGTCACAGTCCTGTAGTTCTTAGTGGGGAACAGTGAAGAATCTGCTATTTCTAGCAAAGAATTATCTCCTTATGTTCCCAACTATATTTTGAGGTCTAGACATTAGAATGCACTGCAAAATAGCTAAAATGCATTAAAGTCTTTCTAAGTAGCATTGTGAGGGTTTTGCATTGGAGATGGATAAATTCCTGTTGCACAGCAGAAGGGTTCTGTATGCTGAGTAATGACCCAAGAAATTTCAGAAAGGAAAGAAGTGGTCTGTGAAACACTATAAAACACACCATTAAAAAGTGTGAAAAGTACATAAAAACACACATTTACCGATCATTGATAATTCTGGTTCATGATTTTATATTATTTTGATATATTTAAGATTTGGAAGTGAAAAGGCTTATGACATATTTGGTAGAAAGCCACAACAGTTGGTTTTCAAGAGTGGATGAGAAAAATCTGGTGGTGTGCAGTGGAGCACCAAAAGCAAGGTCATTGGGGTTGCCTGTTTCATCTTTTCTCTAGTGAAGAGTAAAGATAAAAAGGAAAACTGAGTCACTCTGTCATCTCTCAGGATATTCTTGCTAGCTGACCTCTATTTTGTGAAGCTCTAATCTTTTCCCTTTCCTCTCGCTTTCTGTGGTATTCCTTCTTCTCCACATATCAACTTCCATCCAATATGCTTGGATTGTTTTTATTTGTATATTTCATAGAATCACAGAATAGTTTGGGTTGGAGGGACCTTAAAGACCATCTAGTTTCAAACCCCTGCCATGATCAGGGACACCTGCTAGACCCAGTTGCTCAAATCTCCATCCAGTCTGGCCATGAACACTTCCTATTTTCTTGTTAATTAGTGGAAGCAGATATGTAAACAGATACATTAAATATCAGCTTGTGAGTTGTTCTGTCTCAAATATTATTGCTATTTTTTTCTGTCTTGTAGAGGTTCTTTGCAAACTGTTATGATTTCATAAGAGTTATGAGATGTTATTGGTTTATTATTATTAATGTTTATAATGTTATCATTTCTATAATAACTTCATCCCACCAATAACAGAAAATATTTGCCACTATCAGAACAAAATTAAATTCTTGGAAATACAAGTAGATTGCCTCCATTGGGTTCTATGACATTTGCCCTTTGGAAGCTGGGGATATTCCTGCCCAGGAAGTATGCTGGAGCTCAGTAAAAGGAACCAAATATGCACAATCAAGACTCATGCATACTGATCCCTCTTTTAAAAACACTGTCTAACATCAGTGCATAGCTTTATGTCTTATGTGTGTATTGTCTTAGGTGCTAGGTCTAACTTCAGTCATCCTAGAATGTTCTATAAGAAAAATGAAGAATTGCTGAAAAAGACTGTCATAAATTCATTCTATTAAAAAAATATATAAATGTCCTGACAATATTAAAAATTTTTTATTTAAGAAAAGAAATACCACTAACAAGGATTCACATTGTAACTTGATTGTAACCCTAAATTCCCAAATTAAAAAAGTATCCTGCATTTTAAATTTCTCTAGAAACACCAAAAATATTTTATCTTTCATTCATTGGACATAATGTTATATTTTTCAGTTCCCCCTGCAATCATTCTGCTACAGAAATCCTTCAATGCCACTGCAGACCGAGGAGAGGCAGTAACTTTGTTCTGCAGAGCCACGGGATCACCTCCACCTGAGATCAGTTGGTACAGGTGAGTTCAGTCGAGGTCTCACCATCAGACCACGTGGTTTTAATGTGTCCCCATTTTCTATCACAGCCCATTAAACTGCGCAGCCTTAATTTCTCTACTGAATTTTAGGAGAATTTTCTGTCCATTTCTATTCTAACTGCCAAGGCTGGATTAACATTAATGTGTGAATGGACTCACACAAATTCAATTACACTCAGGTTGCCAGTGAGGAAAATGTAAAAAATAACAAAAATACCATATTGTCATGTTTGAGTGCAGAAGAAATAAGTCCATATCTCAAAAACAGTACAAGACCAACCGAACAACTTTTGCACATAAATGCACAGATATGCAATAAATAAGTATCCAACACAGGTCAGCAATATTAATTAAAAAAGGTAACATTTTAAAAATAGATTCTAACCTTAACTCTGTATTTCAATGAGATTCAGAAAGAAGTACAAATTTAGATGCTTGTATGACCCAGGAATGTTTCATTGAAGAAGTTTCAGTGTAACTTAATGTAATTTTATGAGTATAAAATAGTTTGAAAATGGAATTGCTTTTAAATCTCATGTGTGGTTTTTTCATTATATCAATGACATGAGCATAGCATAGCTATGTCTTTTGGGAACACTTACTGTATAACATTTGTAAAAATTTAAATATCTATTTACTCTGTATTCTTTCAATTTCAACAAAGATATGCATCAGTCCTGGGATATAAAGTATCTCAATACCTCATACCAGTGCACATTTCTATTTTAGATCTGAATAATTTGCATCTACTTATATTATTTCAAGTGATTTAAAAGGTCATTTAAAAGGTCCCATTTTCAAAATGGGCATAGAAGTGAATTCTATCAAATTTTCATCTCCTTTGGAACATTTGAACAATGTTAGATTAAGTTTCTCTTCCTTTGACTGATACCTTAATCATATTATGCCATAAGCCAGTTGCGAAGTTGAATTTTTCTCTCATGCAATTTGAATCCCAGGAGATGTGAATAAATAGAATGCAAAGTTAATTCCTTAATGGGGCTAAGAATTCAAAATTCAGTGAAGAGGAAGAAAAAAGAAACCCAAAATGTATATATAGCCCAAACCAAAGAAGTGATATTAAATTCAAATTATATTATTTTTATTTGATATCTTTGAAGCAATTTTTTAAATGTTTTTCTTATCTGACCAAAATTTGTAACAGTTCCTTGAAATCTGCTATCCTATATGGCTTTGGTGTATGAAAACAAGCATTATGATATATATTAAGTAAATGACATAAATTTCTACCATTTGTAGATATGTCCATTAACAGTTGTGGGATTTTTTCAATGTTCTATAAATACTATAAAATATACCCAGGCCAAGTGTTTTGGAGAGATACTTATCTCTCTGTCCATTGATCAGAGCCCACTGAAGAATTTCCCTTTGGTTTGACAGCTGTTGAGGAGTTATATTTTTTAACCATTCATTAAGTATATTTTGTAAAGATTTTCCAGGAACTTTTCAGGCTTGTGGCCTGGAAATTGAATCATATATGTTCAAACTTCTATTTTGTTCCTCTTTCAGGAGCTATCTCATAATGAGGAATATTGGCTAATATCCCTCCCTTCCATTTTGATTTTTTTCCCCCTTTTTGGTTCGGTTTTAATTTTGGCTGATTAGGGTGTAAATTCTTGTCAGTGCAAAATATTCTTTTTTTTTTTATTTGCTGATACTGAGATTTTATAAAATGATACATCAAAAGAAAATTTATCCCTGGGACAGGATATTATTATCGATATGCAAGTAGAGAAAAAAAATAATAGGGGGAGAAAACTCCTTCCTTTTACAGATGAAGTAAATAATTCTAAATGATATCCCAGTCCTAAATTTCTGCATCAAATTTCTGAAATCTCTGTCCTGAAATTTTCAGGTCCATTTTCACACATTTAGTCAATTAAAAGGATTCATAATCAGCTGATCTCTTCTCCTGTTCTTGGTCGACATAAAAGCCTTGGTTTTCTGCAACTATTCAGACAGGGGTATTTTAGAAATTACACTGAGCATAGGAAAACCAGATCAACATAATTTTTCTTGATTTTGAGAAAAATCTAGAAAGCATTGTCAGTGAGTGTTAGGGAAGTTCATCTAAACTAATTTATCTAATATTAATATGCTTGTCATCCACTGAGAAGCTAATTGAATATGTTTATCAAAATTAATGGCAAATTATTCTCTATTTTGTCATGTTTACTGTGCTTTTTGATGCTGAAAGTTGGTACTAACCTCTGTTTTATTGTATTTCTATTTTAACAAACAAGTAGAATTACACCTTGAATTGGATAAAGTTTTAATAGTGATTTTGGAAGGAGTATAATTATTGGTCACAGCAAGTTAAGGGAATTGTATTTAGTTTGAAACCCAACCTCACCTTTTATCTATGTGAGTTCAGTCATTTTATTTAATTTGTAAAATGGGAACATGTAATAAAGTGACTTAATGGAAGCCTGTTCTCTGAATTCTCTGAATAGCTGTGTATAGCTAATGGCCTCAGAGAGATGGTGTTAGATATTCTAACAGAAAATAATCATTGCACTTCTGATTTCTCATTGCAAAACATTCTGGGGTATATTCAGTATCTTGGAGAGCTGTGGAAAAGTACTGATAAAAATGATGTTTTATTCCATTCTGCTGCAGGATTTTCACTTCATGGTGCAAGAAAGTATATCCATGCCTGTTAAGGTGGTTCATCAAGACCGAGGACTTGTGTTATACACATTCCCGTGTTCTTCTGTCTTTGTTGCTTTTTAAAATGGGCACTCACAGCAGTTATTCGCTCATTCAGTCTAATGAAATTTTTTTTAGCAAGGTCTGCAGAATCTGGATCTATTCAAATGTAGTCTTACAGTCTACTGCTATTTCAGTCTATAAAAAAGTAAATTATCTCAATTTTTACTACCCTTGTTTCCTTTTTTGTTTCCAATGAACTGATTTTAACAGATCAGCTTCAGATAGGCCATGAAAAATATCTGTATTTTTTAAATCAGATGATACTACTATTGAAGGAACTCATATCTCTGTGTGTTGACTGTAAGAAAGATGCTGGACAAAAAAATAGTCTCAAGTTTTTAGCTCTTTAAGACAGTAGCTAATGTGGTGAAGCTTGAACTATTTACCTTGACCATTTTATATCCAGGAGCTGATGATATTTAGATTTGATGAATTTAAAATGGATGCATCTGAACTAACGTGTCAATTTTTCTCAAAAAATCCTTTAGTGCAGTTATAAAAATTAGTCACTTTTTCAAGAAGAGTGGTCATTGAAGTTTAGTTGCTGCTCTATTTCCTATATGTATATATTTTGTTGATACTTTGTGAACTCAGAGATTCTAATTATTTCTCCATTGAATTGGTATCTCTGTTGAAGCTGGTATCACATTAATGTAAAGCATAACTTTCAGAGACACAATACACTAATGCAATTAAATTAGCCAGGACTGAAAGATAAAGATCCTAATGTAGCTACAGGTCATGAACTGGAAATCTTTACTCATGTGAATAGGCCTACTGAAAAAAAATTGTTTATCACTGTGGAGGTAATTTACACTGCTTAAGTTTAGCTGGATCAATTTCTTGGTCTTTGCTGACAGGAGTTAGAATTATCTTACAAAAGAAATAATCTACTCTAAGTATATTATTCATGTTTTCCCGTTATCCAATATCAGCATCAATATGAATCTCTCTGTTCACTAGAGGGTCCAGGGAAATGCTCATAATCTCATTTCTGCTGAGAAACTGCTGTAGGTACCAATGACTGTGAAAACAGGTACCTGGAAATTACTTCTAACCTTGAATATAGACTTTTGTTTTCTAAAAGAAATCACTAGGGGGTTTTTGGTTGTTTGGGATTTTTTTTGTTCTTTAGGGTTTTTGTTGTTGTTGTGTAGTGGGTTTGGATGGTGTTTTCTGTTTGTTCTGGTTTTGGTTTGGTTTGGTTTACTGTGAGACCATGCAGTGTGGAATATTAGGCCTTTCCTCTTCTGCAAAACAATTTCTGTGATTTTCTTTGGAAAGGAGATGAACAAGTATCATAGTAATGTCTTGAGATTGGTAACTAAGGGTATAAGAATTATTTACAAAAAAGTGTTACTAAAGTGCAAACTATATAGATATCAGGGGACTCCTACTAACAGTTATGATTCTCCCAAGAAAAAAGCAGTATCCTCACTTCTAGAGAAAATATGATTTAGGAAAATATGAAATATATGTAGTTACCATTGTATGAGAATAAAATGGAAATCCTTGTTCAAATCTTGAAAAAAATTAAATGTCCTAAACTAGGCGTGTTGAATAGAATAGAATAGAATGTTTGAGAAATGCCTTCTGGAAAAAGCAGCTGTGTGTAGGCCAAGGTGCTCAAATGGACTGGTCAAGCCTCAATCAGCCCTTGGAATTGCATGCAGATTTTATTATTTCTGTACCATCTGGTCACAACTCGTTCTAACATCTGGAGACATGCCTGCTTGCTAAGTTGTGGCTAGCCAACACCAACTGAGAGGAAATAATTTGGATGGGTTTTTGATGTGCCAATAGCACCTACGTGAATGTAATTTAATTTTTTTATGAGCTGCTGTATTGTTACTACTGTGAGCTGCAGCAGTTACACTTGAAAAATATGCTTTAAATAGTTTCTCACATACAATATATCAACAATTTCCTTGTGCCCTTCCTTGAGTATAAGCCATGTGATAGAATCCTATTCACAACATTTTTGTAACATTAGGTCAATATTGAACATTTAAGAATAAAGGTATTATAGTATTTTACTGCATATATATATATATATATACTTGACAATTAAATTGTGATTTTGAGGCTGGTGTAATAGCAGTCTCTTCCCTCAAATATTATTTTCAGCATATTGGTGCTCCCGTAGCACATTGTTACTGGAACGTAGTGATTGATATATACATATTTTTTAATTATTTTTTTTTTTTTTTTAGGAATGGTAAAATTATCGAAGAAAATGAAAAATATGTCCTGAGAGGAAGCAATACACAACTAACAATAAGAGATATAAAAAATATCGATGCAGGTCCTTACATCTGCAATGCTAAAAACAAAGCAGGAAATGACAAAAAACAGACATTCCTTCAAGTTTTTGGTAAGTACTGCATAATATGGTCCATCTTTCCTTTTAAAATATAAACAGTAAGGAAATAGATGTTAATTCACAATTTTCAGCGAAATAGTGTTTCTGCAAGGTGCCTACTGATGCAGCAAAGTGCTTTTTGTATGATTTTACAACTTCTTTCCCCCCTGTTGTCTTACTTAAACCTGAATTTCAGTTTGAAAAGGTTATCTTCAGCATTTGCTTTTCTGCTATTCACATGTAGTACAATGGAGTGCTAAATAGTTAATTCACTCTGGTTTTCATTTAGAAGTTGACTGCTTGCAAGAAAACAGAGGAGAAAGGGAGAAATTCTGAAAGGGGGAAAACTGGGTTATTTTGACTTCTAAGCAGTGAGGGTTTTTAGTAAGGCAATGCCATGCAGAGATCTTCCTGAATTTTTTAAATTTTTCTTTCCTGACTTTTATGTTTTAAGTGCATGATTGCAGATGTCACAAAAGTATTGTCTACCCTGAACTTCAAAGGATAAAAGCAATAACCTCAAAACTCCTATTTCTCTTTCTATGCTCCACCACCCCAACTCTGTTAATTATTCCCTCCTTTATACAGAACTGGTAATTTGTTTGAAATTTTGTTGAGGTATAACCAACCTAATGACAGTGGGTATTTTTGAGAAAATAGAAAACATCCCTCAGAATCACTGTGCAAGAAAAAAGGCTGTAACTTACTTATGAAAAACCTATAAAACCTATAAAAGTGAAAGAGTTCATATGGGAGAGAGAAATCTGATAATTTACATTGAAGAGGGTGGACGTTGGGTTGTATAATGCTGACATTTAGGGTCTAGGAGAGCCTGAGGCTGAAGCCATGGTGTCAGGTGAACATGGCTGTGCTCACATGCATCCCCCTGTCTCCTCTTTGAGAAACTCTTTCTGCTGTGTTGTCCCCAGCTCTGTACTCCAGGTGGATTGCCTAACCACTGGGCTGTTATTCAGAGGCACTTGGGAGCTATTCTCAATCTCTTTTCTAAGGAAAGAAGATGAAATAAAACCTTAAATTTTATCCCAGCCTCAAGAAGTACAGCATCTTGATTTGGAAAACCGAGATATTTCATTCAACAATATTTCCAAACTTGTAAAAAAAGTAAATTAAAGTAATAGAAATTAATTTCTAATTTTGATATAAATTTAGGGAAGTTTCAGTCAGAAATAACTGTCTATGTTATTCAAACAATTTTAAGTGTGCCTGAAATTTCCTTGGGTTTTGCCTAGAGCAAGGAATCTTTTTAATGAAAGGGATAGGGAAAAGGAGACACCAGACTAAATGAGGACTTCCTGAATATATTTTTTCTATCTTTTATCAACCGCTATTCTGAGGAATCCATGGAAAGCTAAATCCCAATATTTTAATGGATACAATGTGTTGGTTAAATCCATTATGAACCTACACATCCTCAATGTTTCCATGACATCCTAAACTCCTAAATTTCTTACGTCTTTTCTTTCTTGCATGGAAGATAATTTCTTATGTTTAAGTTTCCACAGAACTCTCTAGAGTGTCTCCCACGTCTCTGTCCTGAGTGGTTATAGCTAATCTGTAGTGGAGCAGGATTTTAATTTCTCCTACAATAAGCTTTATTTTGTCTCTTTCATATGGATTAAACCCCCAGTCATATATACAGCCAACAACTACTTATCTTTTTCCATTAAATGTGTTTTAAAAAGTCTGAAAATGGCAAGGCAGATGGCTGGTTATTATAGCTAAATAGTACACAAACAACTAGTTTATGTTAAATTGACCTATTAAATTGCATTTTTCTCTCCCACTTCATTAGTTTATTTGTCTCACATGTCTGGTATCTTTAATTTTAATTTACAATGCAAATTCCTTGGGGCAACGACTACTGTTTCTACAACATGGCTCTGGCAGTGTTGAAACTTGTAATAACAGTAATATAACCATAATGCAATAAAAATAATAGGAACATTATAGAATTCAGCCCTTACACTTTCTAGAATGCAGACATGAATAGACATCTCAGTGTCATGTAATAGCTACATATTTAGTTTCCGTGCATGACCTAGATCCTTTAGTTTAACTTTGTTGGGTTTTTTTTCGGTATCAATGCTAAAAAGCGCTTTTTTATTCTCATGGAAAATGCTTACTCTCACAGTTTTTCTGCAGCTCTGATATATGTGTGGAAACCCATAGGCACATAGCCTGCTCTCCCCAGTTCATCTGTATCAGTGCTTTGTTCTAAAAAGAGAGAAAAAACACTGTTTCTCTCAGTCTCTCTTGACATGATTTGATTTTCTCCTTCTGTCATCCTCTTATCTGCCATAACTTTTTTCTCTGTCATTAGCAATTACTACCTAAAAGATCTCATCTAGTTAATTGAAACTTGTGCTAAGGTTTTTAATTCAAATTCAGTTTACTATTCAATTTAATTCAAATTAAGTTTACTACTGAACAGCTTGAAACCATAGGTGTTCATCCTTGAATTCTTTCAAAATGTGCTTTGTATTTATCTCTATTTGATAGATATCACTTTCATTTATACTGTTCCACTTTTTTCCTTCTTTTTTTTTTTTCTTTTTTTTGGCAGTAGTTACTAGCCATGTTTATAAATATATGTGTTTAGATACATCTAAAGTATCATTTTCAATTATGGAATAGCACATTTTTACATCTATGGACTACCTCCAAAAAATTCCAAAAATAACATAGTAACAAACATTTGATTTAAGAAAAGTCAATAAATTCAATACATTGAAGCTTCCTACATCTTCTTACTTTCTCCAAAGTAAACATTCATTTCTTCATCATTCCTTCTCCAAGGTGATGGCAGAAGTCTTCATTTATATTAGAATAAAAAATATAATCAGATTAAATAACATAATTGTGCTTAATATGAATAGTGTTTACATTTCCTAGGGTTTTCATTTTGTTTGCTCTAGTTGCTTGTTTCTAGTTCTTTATCACTCAAATGCATGGTTATACAATTTGATGATATTAGAGTTGAGGTTTTCAACAAGTATTCTCTTTTCTGTACTTATGCCAGAGAAAGCTACATCTATATGATTAATAATTTATTTTCCTAGAAAGAAAAAGTATTCTTACATTAATCAGAATTGATAAAAAAAATAAGAGGGAGTTAATTTGAAGTTCTCTATGATATAGATGTTTTACCTACATAATCAGTGAAAGGAAAGTCTGAGTAATATTTTATTGTAAAAATATTTCATTGGTATTTCACTGTGTTCTGACAAACAACTTAATGAAAATCAAATGAAGGGATACCTCAAAAAGCATTACAAAAGACACTTTGTATTATTGCATAGTTTAAACACTATTTTAAATACTATTTTTATTTTCTAGATGACTTTTTAATTATAATCTGAATGTTGTCTAGTGGAAGAGATTTTTCAGCTGTGTTCAATGTAATTTTTATTGATTATTGGGAAACTATATGCTATTATTAATAATATTTTTTTGTCATCTGCTAGATAGGAGGAAATGTAATGGATGTCTCCTATCTTATCCCTCTTGTGTTTACTCCAAATGCTAAAATTCAAAACTTTTAAGTTAATTTATTCCTTCAAAATTCATTGATCTTGGAAGCAAAAAGACTACAGTCTTTTTGTGCCTCTGAGATTGGGGTGAGGAATTGTGTGAATTTTTCCATTATTTTCAGTCTTTATGCTGCATTCTTTTTTATAGTGCCTGAAGCATACCTTAATAATTTTCTTTTGGGCTTAGTAAGCAGTTTTATATGCGTTTTAATATACTTTTTATGGTTTGCTTTGTTTGTCATGAGATGCTATTCTATACACGTATGGAAGCTTTTCATTTAAATTCACTGATACCTCTAGAAGGAGAATCCCATGGATCTATGTATGGAGTTATCTGTGCCTGCTCCTCTCAGATACTACAAAGTTCACCAACTGCAACTTCACACAATACAACTCAACACTTACAGATGTAATGTTAAAAATTCACATGTTTTCTGCATTCCTTTTTTCTCCTTATTACTTCCTCATCTTTTTGGAATATTTCAACTTTTTGAAGTAAAAAAAAATCCAATCTGTAAAGACAGTGATGACAGTTGTCCCAGAAGTCTGAAACCTTTCTGAGTGTGAAGCAGTAACAGCATTTTAACGTGTTTCAATAATACCATCCAAAGAGAGAGACTCAGTTCATGGTGTGCTAAGTCAGGTCAGCATTTCATACTGGTATGTGTATGAACTCTAATATCATAAGGAATCAAAGTTCTGTAATCTTTTTCTTAGATATTTCCATGTTGGGCTCTAGCTTGTTTACTAGGTTCAAATTGTACCTAGAGTATCCAGGAGGACGGGGTTGCAGTTTTGCCACCTGATCCAAATGTGACTGTGCAGGAGGACAGCAGGAAGGTATGATTCCTCCTGGGATATATTAATCAAGAAATTAATCAGGCAGCCATACACACATGCACTAGGCCTCTCATCAGTACAACCAAGTTTGTTGTACTTGTTTGTTGTACTTACAAACTGTTTAAAATAATTCTTTTGATGAGACATAAGCAGGACTACTCAAGCTTTTTATATACCTGTTGCTTCCCAGGTCTGATGAAACTCTTTGTTAAAGGTATGGCTGAATTCAATAAATTGTGTACCTTTTCCAAGAAATTGTTTATAATTGTGTTCATCATAAGCTTTATGGTGAGGCTGTATGTACATAGGAATGAGACAAATCCAGAATAGTCCAAGAAAGGAATCTGAGAGAAACTTGTTTTCTGAGGAAGTGTCAAAAAACTTAAAACCTACCTTCTTGGCTCAGAAAACAAATTTTCCAAAGAGTAAATGTTGTTTCTTTATTTGACATCATCACTCTGTTAATGTTTAACAATGCATGTCTAGTAATAATAGTTCCTTACCTTAAATAATTTTAATGAAGTTTAGCTCCTTTCTGTATGCAAGCATTCTTTCATTTGAGCCAGGACATTTAGCTTACAAATGTTTCAACTACATCACAACATCTATATTTCAATATTTTTGACTGAAGAGAGCACCAAAACCCTGAAGGCTTCCTAAATTTGCATTCCAAGGCACTGTATTTTTATTTGCTTCATATTTTCTAGAAGACAAAAAGCAAATACCAATTCAGTTTGAGAATGACCTTATCAATTTAGAAAGAATAATTAAAAAATTTGAGGAGGGAGGGCGGGGGAAATGACTGTTCCAATATTTCTATCAATACTAGTGTTGGCATTTTCAAATAGTTTTATTTACATGTACACAAATGTATTTTAATATTTTCCAATGTCCAAAATGTCATTGAAAAGTTTCCAGTGTAAAAACTTCTAGCCAATAGTAAGTTATGACTTGTGACCTGCAAAAATGAATTAATTAAATAATATCCCCCATATGAGCTCTCTTCTTCCAAGTAATAACTGTCAGCTAGATGTATTTGATGATTAATCAGTGCTTATTCCTTTAAATGTCAGGTACTCTTGTCTAAAATGTCAAGCTAAAACTTTTTACTTGTAGTGATCTATTTGAAGAAGTTTTTAAAGGAATTCAGAATAAGTCTAAGGTTAAGAATTATTTTTGTGGTTTGGAACATGCACCATCTTAAACAAATAACATTGTTGTGTTGTCCAGATGGGGAACTCATTTTGATGGAAATAATTATAATTTTTAAGAATTTTTGGCATGAAATACTATATATGATCCTTCTGAAAAAGAAAAACAAAAGAAAAGCTTTATGTCTGCTGTAGCTCTTTCCTTTTTTCCAGAGATAATGATATATCAAAGGAATGAAAGGCTAGAACAGATTATTTTGTAGCCAGGTGATTTGGCTATAGAAATAGAGCCAAGGTGAAATATTTCATAGGCATTTGAATGGTCCTGAAAGCGAGAGTAGTAATTGCAGTTATTTTGAAGTTTAACATAATTATATTTTGTCTCTCACTCTGGTGGGTTTTTTAGGTCTTTCCACTGGCATCCCTTTTTGTACCACAGAGGAGTTTCGTATTTTCTTGGCCAAATTGGTATCCTGATGTAATGATTTGCTTGCTACCTTCTGCTGCATCCAATAAATCTGGATCCAGCTGACATTTCAAGAATTCCTGATCACTGAGGGTGTTTTCTTTCTTCACATGATCTCACTCACCCTAGATTGTATATTAGTGAAGCAGGATATTAGTTTAGTGCTTTCTTAGGTAAAACGTTACTTGTTTCTCACCTCTATGCAGTAAACATACAATAGTTTATTCATAATAGTCAAGGGTGAACAGACAGTAGAGAAGCAATAGAAGGAATATGGAGAAAAGGAATGAGAAGTGAGACCAAGAATTGTGTGGAGGGAATGGTTAATAGGTAGGTGATGTGCCTACAGATAGCAAGTTTGAACCTGTTTTTATTGTTGTTCTTGGTGATGCTGTGAATGTAGCATCGGTGGGACAATGCTTATAAATGAGGAGTCATAAAATGAAGCAGGAGACTGTACATAAGGAAAATACCAGGACAGCCAGGCACTGCAACAGGCTGCTGAGAGGTTATCTAATCTCTGTTCTTGACATTTTTCAAGATAGTGCTTGAGAAATCCCTGAGAAATCTGACCTGAGCAGGATCTGTTGATGCTGTGTTGTTTAGGGAGTTGGTCAAGAAGCCCTCCTGGTGCCCATTCCAACCTCAATGATTATCTTTCCCATTTTGAACCATGAACATAAGCCAGTATTGCTCCTCTGCATAGCACACACTATAGTAACCCCATCAGAAAACAGATTACATCTCTTTATTTTGTTTTATAAGGAGTACACTATAGTAGTGCTTCCTCAAAAGTGAAGATGATAAAAACTGCTTAGAAAATACACTGCTTTAAACAAATGTACTTAAAGTTGATGAAGTCAATCTTAAGAGCTGCCCAATTTTGATTCATTCATGTAAATTTTATTCACTGATTTTGAGTGTAAACATATTGAATCATATTCTTGTTACAACATTATATGTTGGGTTTTCCAGGGGGGATGAGTATCTTCTTCAATGTATAATGGGATAGGTTCAGAGCAGCTTATTAATCATTATATATGAGGTAATATATAGGACCAAAAAAAATTTAATTAAGATACTTGAATGTCATGGAAGAGAGTAATATTTTATGCACAGTACTAATACAGAGGTCTTGTAGTTCTTGTATTTATTGTACAGATAAATCCTCCATGTAAAAGTATTCACATGTAACCAGAAATTCTATTGAATATGTGTAAATAACCTGATAAGGTACAGTGTAGATTGACAGATGTAGCTGCTTTGTAATTGAGTGGAATATAAGTGGAGTGGCTTATATGCTGTGGAGTGGAATATAAGTGGAATTGAGTGGCTATAAAATGGAATGATTTCAAGAATGCAAACAATATCTGGATTTTTTTAAAATGTATTTTACCATCACTTTACTTGGTAAGTAGGAATGAACACCTTTGTATCAGGGGACTCTTCAGTTCTCCATAGTGTTAATACCAGTGAAATGTGTTTGTTGCTAGGGAATTTTATTAAATTCTGTAATTTATGTAGGCCAGTGAAACCTTGCTAAAGATCAAAGTCAAAGAATAGTAATAATTCCTATTTTTTTCTTCTGAATAATATGCATTTGAAGACAAATATGGGTTATAATAAAATCAAAGACTGCCTGAGAAAGGGAAGCATCTCTGGAGACCATCTAGTCCAGAGTCAGAGCAGACATCTCAGGACAAGTCTAGAGAGCAGGATGTCCAGCTCATGGGGCATACAGAAATGGTTTCTGTGCAACTTGACATCAGAAAAGTTAATTGCTTTTATAGATAGTACCATTAAAATTTATTTAATAAAAAAAAA